>JAOYSI010005089.1:0-13794 GCA_025775065.1 Hiodon alosoides
TATAACAAAAAAATTGAAGAAAAGTAAACTATCAACAAAAACTAACAGAAGTGCACGAGCACAGATTTTCGCAGGGTTCTTCTTGTCAGTGTCCTCGAGTCCGGAGTTTAACTGTGCCGCCGTCTCCGCGTTGGATTATAGGAAATGGGGTCGAATAGTGTACATCGCATGTACACTCCAAATCAGATTGCATTGTGGGTAAGAATGAGTGAACAAATGTAGGGAACGATATGTAGGGAATGTATTTGGACACCACTACAAAATGGCCGACACCCTAAATAGTGCACTATTTAGTGGATAGGGAGCGGTTTCGGACACAGCACATGATGTGCACATGGTAAGTTTTTGTCTCAGAATTGTTTAAATATTTAACTTTTTCCGAACCACTATAAAAGTGTTACCTTTTTTTGTCCTTTGGTGTGACAGCCCTAAATTATATTTTTAAATTAAAAACTGTATGTTAAAGTACATGATTATGGAAAATTTAGCAAATGTGTCCTGCTAACTGCTAATAACATGTTAGCTAGATATAGCATGGTCACTGGTGTGACACCTGTAACTGTCACACCGGAGGACAAAGATGTCACACAAGAGGACAAGGTCTTTATAAGAAGCATTTTAAATAATTAAATAAGATTTGTTTAACTCCTTTGTATTTCTTTTTTTTGACCATTTTCAGTGTTTTTAAATGCAACAATTACATTAATTAAAATATTCTCAGCTGTTTTTGTAGAAAATTTGTACTGTTATAAAGTGTCATGAAAATAAGTATAAAATGTGATACTTAAATCTTTTTTTTAGACAGAAAGAATTGAGGGAGAGAAATGAATGGGAGAGAGAGGACACGGAAGCATAGAGAGAAAATTAACGGATCCACACAGAAAGGAGGAGGTCCTAAGAGAACGACGCAGACAGTAAACTGAAATGAAATGCAGCAATTATATACTTTAAAAAATGATATGCTTTCAAAAATTATACTTTAAAAGATTAATTCAGATATTGTTTGAGTAATAAACATATTTAGCTGTGCCGCGCACCGGCAAAACTCTAGAAGAGTTTCAGTAACATACTGACTGACTGAATGACTACCCATTGTTGAAAGTACAAAATGAAATGTTCTTTTTTCTTTCGCATATTGAAAGTTAAATAAAAATGCTTTAATGTAATACCTTTCACTTCCTCTTTAATGCAATAACTACAATTTCTGTCCTTTAGTGTGACATAATATCCTATAGTATGACACACATAAAATAATCAAAAATGTGTGTTTATCTCAAAATATCTTTAATAAAAACAGTTCATATTTCATTGTATCACTCATCATAAATTGGTATAATTTTCAACAGATGACAGCAAAGTCTAACTCGCATTTAGTGAAACAGTCCAAGTCCAAGTCATGGGGGAAAAATTGTGTTATTCAAAATTTCATATCAAATAAATAACAGTATATGAAAATAGGTGTCTAACAATGAAGATTAATCTCTTTCATGTTTGTATATTATTCAAGACTTTTGTTCTTGATTTTTTTTATGTCCCACCAGAGGACACATTTACAGTGCAGTTCAGTGAAAATGTTAAAAAAAAAACAGTGAAATAATTTACAAAATGAGGGACCCTCCATATTTCCTCAAAAATCAGATTTCACCCTACATAAATATTTGCATTTTTTCTTCAAAAATGGTGTTTTACAAGAAATATTTTTTTTACTGCATATTTTTCAACTACCCATATGCAGACTGCCCTGGATGACGGTATTGACCGAGTAAATACATATGGTTCCCAGCCCTGTGATGTTTTGTTTTGATTGTCTGACAGAACAAGGCTTTGTGACTCATCTTCATATAAACACAAAGTTTTCTTTCTCTTATTTCATCTCATAGTAACATTGTTCATGCATCACACATTTCAGAATTTCCTTCCGCCCACTGCTTATTTTTGAATGAGATCATCTTGGCTGCCATTTTCTTTAAGACAGTGCCCTGTGATATGTTTGCAACTTGCAGAGGGGCTTACCTACACCCCCCCAAAATAGAACTTTGTGGCTGCTGCATCTTGCTCCCATTTTTAGTAGCCACTGATAACTGTTAATTAATTTAAAGTGTTTCTCAATACTTAATGGCTTAAAACTACAGCATCCTTCCCCTCACACTGTCACATCTCTCTCTTCAAAAATGACTAGACATCCAACGTAGACATGAGTACCAAACAAATCATCCAGTCCTTCTGCATACTCAATAATCAATGTTCATTCCACCAAAGCAAATCATCTCACTTCTCACTTGGAAAGTTATGGAACAACAAATGTAATATAGAAAGTAACCATCTCCCTGTATGACTCTAAAAACGCTATGCCTGTGTCAGGGGCGACTGGTGGAAAATTCTAAATTCTAAATTTGAAGATGCTGGAGGTGGTGGGATGGGATGGGAGGGGAGGGGAGGGGAGGGGGAGTTGCTTGGCAAGAGAATATTTTTGGGAGTGCCAGGAAATGCTAAAATATATACTACTTAGCCAGTTGCAGGTCCAAAACAATGAATGTATTTAAAATGCTTAGGCCTCCGATTTGATAACTGTATAAAGGTCCACCTCTCTTGATCTGTAGAATGTCCTCACTCTGGATATGGGCCAAAGCTCCGTCATACTCTTTCCTGAACTGCATGCTGTCCTCACTGCAAACTGACTGCTGTAAACACTCCAAATAGTGGATACATTATTCAATTAATACCGCATTTAACAAAAAGAAACCCTGCTTAACCATTTTAAGATAAAGGTGAAAGATAAGCAATCAGCTTGGGATACGTCCTGACTCCGGATATGGGAAAATTTGTGTATCATGCTCCTAAGACTTTTTGTATCATGAATATAGAGGCCACAGGACAAGGCTTGATATGACAGCGAAAGGCAGGGCTTGACATGTAGCAGAAGTTGTTAATTAGCTAGTTAGTGAACTATGGTAGCTAAAGTTTAATACAAATGTACTAACACTTGCTAAATAGTTAACTATCTGGCCACTGGCTAGCCACAGCCACATGGTTAAGCTAGCTAGCTATACACTGCTTAAAGAGGCAAACTATAAAATTTGCATTTCTAAATGACTCTAGCATTATTAAGATTAGTACTACTAAACCACTTACACAGGTCCTTCAATAAGGCATAGTAAAATGTACCTTACACCTTTTATAACTAAAATAATCTTCTTCTACCTCCTACTGTAGCTACAAAACAAGTAATGTTACGATTTTGCTAATGAAAAATGTATAAAGTAGCTGAATAAAAGAAATGGACATCCATTTAAAATGAACCGCAATGATTACTAATAATTTTCTTTCCTCCTACAAATCAAACCCTTGTTATGGTACATTTTGCTAGGTTAAAGGGTTCTGAAAGATGATATTATATTCATACCCATAGACAAATTCAAAGACACAATTATCAAATCAACAGTCGGAGACCAGCCTTAGTATGCAGATGGAAGGGAGAAGCGATCCTCATCAGCACATCAATCATCAAAAAAAAAAAAAAAAAAATACAGAACAGTAAAACTTTATCGGAACAGAGTAAGATCCGATTTTCTAAATGAATGAACTCTGGAAATTAAGGAAGCTTAGCACAGAATTGCCACTGGCCTGACTAGCCAACTACGTATTTAATCAATTTAACCTGCTAGTAAAAGCATGGTGGACTATTAAGTGATAATGCACATATAAGCACTGAAAACAGGCATCATCCTTATCACTTGACTTTTTCCCCCAAAATTCTCTGGTTTGACTAACAGATTCTTGTTCTTGAATATTAATTTTATAGTAAATAAATATTTAGGTTTAAATAAAAATGCTAATCTTTGAGGTATTTAAAACAAAAAAATCATCAACAAATTTTGATGGCACGTATGGTTATGCAATCTTTAAGGCATATGCGATAATTAAATATTTTAAAACTCTAAACAGAACACGTAAATAGAATACACTTTCTGGTAAAGGAAAAAAAGCTACTGGTAAGTGGTCCGTAAAATACATAATTTACTTTAATAAAATAAAATAATATAAGAAACAGTTAATGAACTGGCCAGGTGTTCCCTCACATCAGGTGCTTTATCAAATCACACACCTGTTTTTACAAATCATATGTCTTGGGTGAGACAAATTAAATACATATCTCCCCCTCCCACAGACTCCAAACTAAAACTGTGAAAGTAGTAATGACTTTTGCTGCGTATCCTGAGGGCATGCTGGATATGGAAAACATACAAGATGCTTTTCCATTCAGACTTAGCCCCATGAGCTAGAAATTTGCCGTTTCAAACCCAGCTCGTGAAATTTTCCAGTTTGTGACCAGGAGGGCACAGAGGCAGTGCACAATTGGCAGAGCGCTGCCTGGGCTGGGGTGGGTGAAATCGGGAGGACTTCCCTCGGCAGAGAGGGACGTGCCTCTAAACCTCTCATGAAGGCTGTGTGAAACAGATGGGTGACTGGAAGGCGACTAGTCGAAATTCCTTATCCCTGCACGTAGCGGCAGGACTCGTAACAACAAACCAAGATGCATTAGCAAAAATGGTGATTCCAAATTAAGGTGAAAACAAAAAATATTTCGAAATTTCCAAATTGATAATAAATAAATAATTATGGTTTTCCCTTCAGTCTCATTTCATCCCTGACTGTAAAAAAGAGCTTAATTTGTGAGTTTAGGGTAAAGTGTTAAATACCCTCCCCCACCCCACCCCCCTTCTATTTCCCTACAAATACAAACATTGACATGGTTGGAGCACAATATGTTAATGTTACTTTTTACCTATTCTTTGCAGCACACAGTTCAATAGAAGAAACATCTAGGAGAAGAACAATGATGAAACAAATGATTACATAATTGCAAACAAGTAATACCTCAGCAAGGCCATGACAACAAACGTGAATTATTCATAATGTTTTTAGCCCCTAAAAATAAATCAACTTGCTATGGAGTACAAGGATGGTAAAATTGAAGACAAAAATTATAGATAGATGAAAATAGAGAGTATGTACGAAGAAACAAGCATAGCACAGAAAAGTGCCGTAATAACAGGTTACTGACTACCAGAAAAAACCTAAATCATCTGATGGTATGTTAGCCCTTTTCATAATAATTAAAATATAAAGAGTAGCAGGTATATACAAATTTAATGTATATATTTTAGCAACAGTAAAAATACTTTTTTAAAGATATATTCACTGACGCCATTCAGGATAGCAACTGAACAACTTACACATACATGAACACAAACATTTTAGGTATTGCCCTCAAGTGGCCAGACTTCATTACTGCAATAAGTACAATGAAAACTGAAAGGATATTCAAAGTTAGCCAGCATAAGCTAATTATTGGTCAATTACGTACTTTAAAAATATGAACAATGGCCTTATATCTGCCCGTGTTAACATAGGGTCTATGTTAAAATAATATTATAGTGAAGTGCTAACTGGATTGTCTGGTTAGTCTTTGATGAACCTTGAAACGGCAAAGTCTTCTTACTATACAGGGAAGAAGCTAAATGAGATTGTGTGCACCTTCGCAACACTTTATTTGCAGCATAGTGCTGCATTCGCTGCATTGTCAATTAGGCCAACTAAACTAATGCAATAACTATGTAAACATGGCCAGGTAAGTTTCGAATACAGTTGTTAAAATACAGCTTCCCTTTGACATGATGTGTAAAACTGCAGAGCCCCAGACAGCAAATTAATTCATCTGAATCAAATTCTTCTTCTGACTCCATCATAACACAGGGCAGCTTTATAAATAAACCAACAGCTGCAGGTTTAAACTCTAGTACCTTTAACATAAACTGTCACCCTGATCAATAACTGCAGGGCGGTATCTTACAAAATAACTTCACCAAATGAATTTTGAAACGGAAATTTCAATAAATATTAAGCTTGAAGTTTAGAGTTTATTTTCATGAAACAAATCTCATATCAAATTTATATCATATTTTAATCATATTTTACAAGGTTTTTATGAAACTAGTATGGCACGCAGCTGGGAGCCACTTTGAAGCACAAGCATAATGGCATAGCTACAAACACACATGCTAAAAATTGATGTGCAAACTGTGTTTCACATGATAGTACCATGGGCATCTGAACCACAGAGCAGATGAAACTGTTACCCACAAATCTTTAATGGAAACGGGGATGTAGCCACAGCGTCGGTGTTCTTCCTATAAGGCCACAGGATGTGCAAATGAACATGTGATTAGAACAGGGAAAGAAAGCGGAGGTCTTACGGGGCTGGAGAGAAAGACGTCCCAGGCATGTGGCAAAGAATGCACTAGTGGCTCATGCAGTATTAAAGCAGCGCTGATTAAAAATGTAACATTACAGGTGGCAGTTTTGTTTAGTCCTTTGTTTCCACCGGCTGTCATTACAAATTTAAAGTAATCAAAATTGCAGGAGAATCGCACATCATTTGAAAGGTAGACTAATAAAGACTTGTGGTAATGAATTCAAACTTGTTTGGTTTTATTCGTTTTTTACAGGAAGCTCTACTCAGCATTGCATGCGGGCTGTTATTCTGGATGTTTTAGAGACATAACTCATTGTGTAACTATGAAGAGTTAATTGTTAAAACAGTGCAGTTATTAATGGACAGAATGAATCATACCTCTGAAACTAGCAAAGAGTAACTGAAAACTGGAATTGCCATCCTCTTACAAAAGTGTCAGCACAATCACAGCCTTTGATGTTATTGGAGATGTTACCATCAACAGAACTTTCAATTGATGCATATGGTGATTGTGTAGTGACTTTGGAGGTTAACTCAAAACCAACTAAAACAAATTTTCCAGAATTTTTTTGGGAATTAATTGACATGTGGATCTTAAATCAGATTTTCCTTAAGTGTATTATTCCGGGGCAACATGTTAAAACATTTGGATTCAAACTGGTGGAGGTAACACATTTATTTCTGCTTGCCTGTGCATGTGTATGAGCACCAGTTGTTTCTAAATGGCACATATGTTTACTATATTTTGTATAAGGGTTAGTCCCAGCTGCCGTATACGAAAGACAGGACTTCAGAAAAAAAGAGAATGCCAACCATGGCTGTGACATTACAAAAAGGGCAAAGAAATACTCTGAATCAGAATGATTTTACCAGGAGTACAGGCAAGAAAGCATTTGTCATTGTGGCACATTAACCCTACAGAAAAAAATATGCTTTTTAACTCCTAGCAATGATGATCCTTATTGCAATTAAAGATTACTTGTTTTAATTAAATAACAAAGGTTTCCAAATCTTTCAAAAAGTATTTTCATTAAAATAAATGTACATATTGATAAATGAGGTACTGTATCAATCCCATAATATTGTTCGAAGGCACCAGCATATATAAAAAATAAAAAATATATTATAAATTACGTTTATTTGATGCATGATCATTTGAAACTGAAATTGACCATGTGAGAAGAACTATTATTGTGGATTTCAACAACAAAGTCTGCAGCACAACCTACAACATCAAATAACATTATTTTCAATTGTACTCGATTCCGGTAGTCTGTGTACTGAATAGTCATACTGAACTTTCAAAGCCACAACAGTTTACAACTTCCAGGACAAAATGCAATATGAAATATAAACAGAACAGGAAAAGGGAAGCAAAATTAGAGAACTACAAAAAAAATTATAGACCAAACAAAAGAGAAAAGGAGGAAAGGGCAATTGAGATAACAATTCAATTTTAAAAAGATTTTTAAAAAAATATATAAAAGACATGAAGGACGTAGAATATTTTTTAGTTAATCTAAAAAAAAAAAAAGGACCAACAGCCATGACAAATTGTGCAAAACTGCAGATAATTAACCCCTGAAATTTCCCGGGGGGTAGTATACACAGAAACCACTATCAATTTGAGATTACGACCATCCAACTTTTGGATTAGCATAAATTTCCAATGTATATATATACACACCTTTTATATATATGCATGAATTTATCATGCATACAGTCTTATGAGTGCCAAATGTTGCCACCAATGGAGGTGGCCTGCAGTGTTCCAGCAAGCAAGGAGCAACATCTGATGATGTTGAATACATTTATTTAAATAAAGTTTGAATAAAAAAGTAAAATTAAGATAACTACTAACTGCTACTAATTACTAACCACACTGAGGCTGAGGACACATGATTCACTGGGTACAGCCTATGAAGCCCTGCCTGGCCCATAGCATGAGAATAGAACACTTTTGGGCCTCTCAATTGCTGCGCAGTCACTTTTACAACTGTGACAGATACATGAAATTGAATTCTGTATTGCCACCAACACCTCTTGTTATAACATACTCATTATTAATCCCATTTAAATTAGTATTAGTAATAACTGAGAAGATATATAGCCACACCACAGCCAGCACAGTTTGTTAAAACAACAACCTCAATTTTCAGTGCCTGTTTTTGGTCCTAACTGTAGTCCATTAACATAAATATGCTTCCGTTATGATTTAAGGAACTACTTATCAATTCTGGTTGAGAAGATGAATAGTGCCCGGCCACAAAATGAAAGAATATCGATTCCTATTATACTTACAAATGTACTATATGAATCCTTCAAGTAGTAAATGTATGTGTTGTACTATTCAGAAACAATAGTCTATTGACAACTAATTATTTAATAGAAAAAATAACAATAATAAATAATAAAAGGCTTATAGGCTCTGCAATAGAATAGAAGGAATTTATGACCCTGTGGTCCTATGTCTCAGGAAGAGGCACTTATGTTTCCTCCATTAGCATAGAGTGCTAGTTTAATTTAACAACGCTACAACATGGCTTTATATTATCATTAGCTACAAATGTAGTAAGCTACCAAATGTAATTTATTTTATTATTTACATAGAGGATTAAATAAATTAATTTATTTTTATCAAGAGTAACTCAAGTTTCAAACACAGAAGGTTGTAATTGTAGTTGCCAAATTAAAAGTTTCAGGAGACAAAAACAATAGAGACTGAATCAAAACTGGATTCTATGTGTGCCTTAGATGTTAGACACACATATTAAAACTAAAGAGAAATTGTATCTTTGAACAAGCATAGCAATTGTTGACCAATTAAGTGCCAGTTTTTAAATAATGCTAAGTACGAAAGGTTAATGTTTACTTGTTTAATTGTAGTTTTTCCATGTTAAATATGAATAATAATTTTGTTAATTATACTAGTAATTAACCCTTGGCAATGGTTGTATTATATTGTTCGTAACACATTGTTTCCTACAATATTTTTTCTGCAAATTTTTATTCTCTGATCCCTATCAGGTGAAACCCCAGTCGGTTTGCCACCTGGTATCAAAGAATTAAGGAAAAAAAAAATCTTCCTAAATATTATTACCAGTTATCCAATGGAATTTTGTAGAGGAGGGCTAATTGCAGACATATATGGATATGGGTACAGATATGGTAACAGTAAAAAAAAAGGATTACAGGAAAAGGAATAGGATTACATTATAGTCAAGGTATGGGAATGAACTATTTTGATAATTTTCTTGATCACGCTTTTCTTTTCAAAGGTTCAGATTAAATTTAGAAGCAGCAACCATGTTACTGACATACTGGGTAAAAAAATTATAAACTGCAACAACGTTAGCTAAAATCAACAACAGACTCATTTATTTTTTATTTAAATATATTCCTTATATCGCCTCTATAAAGCCAGTGTATTCTGTTTCTGAAGTATTTACATCACTTCCGGTCTGGAGGCTGCCAGGGTCGTGAGTCAGCCAGGTTCCTGAGGATGCCAGCTGCAGCCAAGCCCTATTGGAAAGCGTCAAGCTAGTGGAAAATTTTTGCCTCCCCAGTAAATGCTACTCTAAACTTCCAGTTAACTTTGACTCTTAACTTTCAGTTACTCTTACGACTGCTACTCTGACAACATTACATCTCTCAATCTCTTACCACATTACATCTACTTTAAGAGTATCTTTTCCCAAACTGTCAAATGATTCAACGTCAATTCTCCTCGCTTTCACGTTTCTGACCACTATTACAGATCAATATTTCCAGCCTACTACAAGCTCACACTCCACAAATCAAGCAGCTTTGCCTAACAACTTCCCCCTTTCAACTGCTGTCTTTTATACCGTTTATATAACAGTCCTACTTCCTTCCTGACCCCTGGCTACCTCTCCATACTCAATACAGTTTCCGCTCATTCAACAACTTTTCCAACAATATCTACTTCCCACCCTCTACTCTGTTCTAGAGTTGATGTTATAAAAAGAAAGTTTTTACAATAAACCTCGATACCCCAACTATGCCATGCTGAAATTCTCTTTAACACAAATAATACAGGGTTCTGCATCCTTTATGCACATTGCCATATAAAAATTGTTCTTGAATTGAAAAGATGAATTTTAGTGAATGCCTTAATGTGAATGCTAATCTATATAGTGTTTGTGGGAGTTTGTGTGTGATGAGTGCTGCATTGTCACTCACTTTAAATAAACACAAAAAGTAGCTAAAATATCCTCTTCAGCAAATATGGGCCAGATGTTGATGCTGGGAAGATGTTAGGAAGCGGTTAGCTATTTTGCCAGATAATGGGGAAAAAAAAAAAATATATATATATATATATATATATATATATAGAGAGAGAGAGAGAGAGAGAGAATAAGCCCTTCAGACCTTCTTCCTTTTGATTGACAGCTTTGCATGTGCTAAATAATTACATTCCCCCAGAGAAAAAAGCCTCATAAAAACTGTTGGACTAATAATATTTCATATTGATGTAGATTGTCCCCTACCAAACAACTTCTCACCAGTGTTTTCTGATGTTTATTTTTATCCTGACTTGCCATACCCGCCCTTACATTCATAATCATCTCAGTTGTTTATTGCAACAATTATAGCAAATATATTATATTTGTTTTTAAGTATTTCATATTCAATACAGTATTTCTCTTTCATTTTGTTGTTTCTTGTGCTTCTTAGTAGAATCCATGACTTCCTGACTCCAATTAGGTAACACTAATAAATTATTATGTAGCCACTATACCAAGAAGCTAAATTAGCCGCTTATACACAGAGTGGCCACATTATTAAGAACACCGCCCATTCCATTAAATAGAAAGTGCTTTCATCATCAAATCACACATTCAGACTATCCTATTTATAGAGGGTAAGCAGGTACCTAGGGAGTCGCTTAGCTTGAAATTCAGATGTAGAATGGTCATGATCTAAGCACGTTTGAACGGGGCATGGTAATTGGTGTCCAACATACCAGTATGAGTATCTCGGAAACAGCAATCCTGCTGGGATTATTATGCACGACATTGTCACAGGTGTGCCATGAACGCTCTACCCCCTTAAAAACATCCAACCAACACCGTTCCCATGTTTTGGAAAACAACAGAAGTCGACAGAGGCTTTTGCAGGGTGACAGACAGGATACTGTCCGTCAAACAACAACAGAGTACAACTATATTGGTGAAAGAGACTTGTCATAGATGACATATGGCAGCCAACAACCTAGCCGAGTACCACACCTATCAGCGCAGAACAAGAACCTGTGGTTGCAGTGGGTTTAAGAGCACAGACACTGAACAACAGAGGAGTAAACATCGTTGCCTGCCGTTACATGCTGATGGGAGAACCAGGATGTGGCGAAAACCGCACAAGTCCATGGATCCATCCTATCGGGTTTCAACAGTGCAGCCTGGTGGTTGCGGTGTGATTGAGTGGGGCACACATTGGGTCCCTTGTTATATCTGAACATCATTGCAAATTAGCTGCATCCCTTCATGGCAGCAGTGTGTCCCTCCATTAATGGGGTTTTCCAGCAGGATAATGATCCATGCCACAAGGCAAGGATTGTCCAGGAAAGGTTCCGGGATTACTACAGTGAATTCAGCAAACTGCAGTGGCCTCCCAAGTCATCAGATCTCAATCCAGTTGAACATCTGTGAAATTAGATGGAACGAGCGATTTGGAGTAGAGCTCCTCCACCCTCCAATTAGCGACAACTAGGGGATGCAATTTAGTCTACATGAGTCGGCTTCCTTGCTGCACGCTTTCGCCACCTGTCCAGACAAATTCAGGCTGTTCTGAGGACAAAAGGGGGACCAACTCTTTATTTTGTAGGTGTGCCTAATAATGTGACTACTCAGTGTACATGTGCATTAATATTGAACCTTTTCTCAATTATTTTTTTTAAACATATGTGTGTATGCAAATGTATAATTAGAGTGAAATGCTGATGGCAAAAAAGCTATTATAAACTGTTTATTTTAGTGTTAGAATATGCGTAATTAAACAAAGACCTGATATGGATATTTTACAATCTAGACCAGCATCGATTTGCAAAAGAAGGTAGGTAGAGCGTCTAGCTATTTTATCAGTAAATATTATAACAGACAGTGGGGTATTTTGTCTTAACTCTAAAATTGAAAGAATTGAATGAAGGCCAAAAAGCACTAAAGAAACTCTGAGGTGTTTATGCTAAAATACCTTTATCTCATACCTGGACACTATATCAATAATTACTACCAATACTATATCAATATGTGCACTCATTTTAACAACCGGGAAATCTATATTACTAAATGCACTTACATTAAACAAGATCATCTTATACCCAGATGCCTGAGATTACAGGACACAAAAGCTAGTTGATGTCAACCATAACATTGAAAATGATCTCATTATCTTCTCAGCAAGCATTTACGCTTACCTGGCGACTCTGCACACCATTCCAACCAGCTCCATGCTAATCAACGTAAACTCAACATGCCAATGTGGCCAGGATATATCCTCAAGGAATATGCAACTAAATTCCATATAATTATCCATATGAACAATTCTTTCAATTATGAAACATGTTGTTAATCAAATACATACACTTAATAGTCCTTCCTTATATATCTATATCACATTTACCATACTCAAACCGCCACCCCACCGCTAAAACCGTACCAAGTCGACTATGCTTAAAGAATTCTGTGTAGGCCGCGGTAGTGATTATTCGTCTATTTCTCCGCATTTAACCGGAAGAAGAGGCAGGCATCCTTCTCATTCAAATCAAACACATTCAACAATCAAATGACTACACTACACTCTTATTTGCATATGTGAACATTTGCACATGTGATAAACCTCACTCTTTTCCCCTCTGTTTTCTCTTTCCTCATTATTATCTAGCACAAAATATGCGGTTTGTTATACAAGATGAGTCTACGCACATAATTAGATATAATTAGATAATTAGATATAAATCATTACATGCAACTTACAGTCTTTTGAACGCGTTTAACATTTGGAGAATATTTATCATAGCAGGACTTTACGTTAACCGTGCGCGGTCACATTAGGTAATTTACCGCAAATTACATACTTATATGCATAAACGCGTCCATCAATACAAGGATTTATTCAGCGCTGACTCAAGATCGCATAGGAAGCATAATGCACACAGTCAGTTAATATATTTTATAAATCATCCGTTGTATAATTATTTACTTTAAAATTGAAAAAATGCAAATTTCCATCAAAACTAATGTCCCTAGCTTGTATCAACATTCCACTTGAAACAAAAGGCAATTTCTTATATGCATTTTACTGGTTGATCCTCTTTGGGTCTTAACAAGTCTATAGCGACAACATTCATTAGTTATCCCAACACACGCACACACGGACTGCCGCATTAATATTGTTATAACGATTAGCTCCATTTTAAATGTAACACACACACACACACAAACACACACACACACACACACACACACACACACACACACATATATATATATATATATATATATATATATATATATATA
>JAOYSI010005092.1:0-13791 GCA_025775065.1 Hiodon alosoides
CCCCCCCCCCCCCCCCCCCCCCCCCCCCCCCCCCCCCCCCCCCCCCCCCCCCCCCCCCCCCCCCCCCCCCCCAAGGGGCGGGCTGAAGCATTACCACTGACACGCCAAAGGCACAGCCGCTGACATCAAAGACACGCCTCAACGGTTTTATAATCTTCGGTTGGTGATCGCTATGTAGTCTCTCAAATGCTCCGTTTAAACGCAAAACCGGGGAAAAAAAAAAACTTTATAATGGAGTCGTGTTTTATGGAACATACCTCCTTCTGTCGGTCACAAAGTTTTCCTTTGGCAGTGAATGTGAACTGATCTGTGTGTGTCGTGTGTCGTGTGTCGTGTGTCGTGTGTCGTGTGTCGTGTGTCGTGTGTCGTGTGTCGTGTGTCTGTGTCGTGTGTCTGTATCTGTGATATGTGTGTGTGTCGTGTGTCGTGTGTCGTGTGTCGTGTGTCTGTGATGTGTGTCTGTGTCGTGTGTCTGTATCTGTGATATGTGTGTGTGTCCTGTGTCCTGTGTCCTGTGTCCTGTGTCCTGTGTCCTGTGTCCTGTGTCCTGTGTCGTGTGTCGTGTGTCTGCGATGTGTGTCTGTGTCGTGTGTCTGTATCTGTGATATGTGTGTGTGTCCTGTGTCCTGTGTCCTGTGTCCTGTGTCCTGTGTCGTGTGTCGTGTGTCTGTATCTGTGATATGTGTGTGTGTCGTGTGTCCTGTGTCCTGTGTCCTGTGTCCTGTGTCCTGTGTCCTGTGTCCTGTGTTCTTCCCACAGGTCGTTGACACAGGAGGAGATTGCCCAGCGCAGGGAACTGGCCAGACAGAGGCATGCAGAAAGGCTGGCTGCTGGTCTGGGGATGGGAAACCCTGGGCAGACTCCATCCAGTGACGGGCCAAAGACTGCGTCATGCACTGAGGAGAGCTCCACAGGCACAGGTCATCCTGCGGCGCAGCGACACGGCACCCATGCACGCACAAGACGGCTTCTTCTAGATCCATTTAATGTTCCACATAGCCGTGTGAAGCGCTAATGTGCTAACAGACTTACCACTGACCTGAATTCAAAATGGAAGTTTGGAGTGACTCCCTTGTAGCTAGATGTCGGAGACGACTTCTTGAACATCCTTGCGGCGCACAAGGCTTTAAGATCTACACATCAGTCTGCAGACAGTCTTTTAAATTGATCGTCCCGCAAGAGACTTGCTTGACACCCGATTTAACGTAGCTGTGAGTGATGAGTCCCCGTCCAGGCACGCTAACTTGTTTGGCATTTGTGGATCTCTCCCCTGCAGGGGGCGATGCACTGTCCGCCCCTCTGGAGGCCGTGAATCTGCGAGTCAGCAAGGCTGATGAGGAGGAGAAGGAGCACTTCATCGCCTTTGCGAGGGTCTTCAGTGGAGTGGTCCGGAAGGGCCAGAGACTGTTTGTGCTGGGTCCCAAATACGACCCGGCTGAAGGTCTGAGGAAGGTGAGTCTGGCCCTTGCCACAAAATGGGCCTTATTCTACACTTCTTTTGTGGGTAGGGAGGGTTTGATTGGCTTTTAAAATCATTTTAAAATATATTTTTGACTAGAATATTCTTTTAAATTGAGTTGCTTTCTGAGAGATCAGAAATCCAAAGTCTTCCCCCAAATGAATGCATTTATCCTTGAGACGGTTTCCTAAGCTTTTAATTAAATTTCTAAACCCTAACACAGCTGCTCCAAACAATTTATCCATAACTTTGCCAATAATTGCTGTTTATTTGTATGTCAATCAGTCGCATTCAACGAAAATGAATTTCTATCAAATATTCCAGTCCTGGCATAATCCTACAACTTTCAAAAGGAGTTGTATTAAGGTTCTGTGTGTAGGTCACAACAGGCCTTCAGGTTTATTAAATACTGTTAAAAATGTAGCATGTATTGTCGCACTGGCTGTGAGTGCCACAATGGATGTTCCACAGGCGTATGAACATTAATTCTGTTTGGGAAGAAAAGATACTGAAGAAAAAGGAGGTTTATGTAATCATAAACATCCATGATTACATAAATGATTGTGCTGGTGAGAATATTAGGCTTTCTTTCCCTGTGTGTGTGTGTGTGTGTGTGAGAGAGAGTGTGTGTGTTTGTGTGTGAGAAAGAGAAAGTGTGCGTGTGTGTATATGTATGCGTGCACATTGGTGTAATAATACCCTAATCTCACCCATCATTCTGTGGAGAGCAGTGTGAGATGTACGGATTGGAATGCAGGTCGGTCTGGAATCACTTCGTTGTGGTCTGTCATTGGTTCTCTGATATTTTGCTGTTTTTGGTTGAAAAACAAAAACTTTATTAACTATACAGTTTTGAGGAAAATACCTTATGCTTGAAGTTTTATTTAATAAATGTCCATTCACTTACCTCTTTAGGTAACTATAGAACTATAGCAACTATAGAAAACAATTGGATTTGTTGGTAAATCATTTTATTCTCTGGAGAATTCTAGCGAGGGGGGGGGGAGGGGGGACAATTTTAAAAGAGCCATTAAGCCTAGAGAATGGCCGATTTCTCTTGGAACCTCAGGCTAAATCTGAGAGCCTTGGTATCATGCCGTCGCTCCAGGTATTCAGCTCACTTTTCCCGTCAGATCTCTCTGATTGCAAAGCCGTGTAAAACCCGGGTTTGCCTCCCGTGGGAACCGTGTTGGTGAGGCTTGGCGGTATGTGGATCAGAACAACCAGAGGCAGCTGGGATCGGCTTGTATCCGTCTGTAGCCTCCGCTGTCTCTCTGTGCCGATAGCAGCTCTTTATTTTCTCTCCGGAAAGCCTACCGGAACGAAAAACGGAGCAAATGCGAGGTTTCTGACACCATGGCCAGACGTGGGGTGTGGGGTATGGGGTATGTACGTACCTGCCGTTTTTGTTGTTGTTGTTGTTGTTTATTCATCCGTCTTGTTGGTCATGTCTTTTTGTGCACAAGCTGCCCGAGGGCTTCTCCGCTGCAGACGATGTCCCGTCAGTACCCCACATGGCCTGCTGTTCTCTGGACAATCTCTACCTGCTGATGGGTAGAGAGCTGGAGGAGCTGGACGAGGTCCCCTCGGGTAACGTACTAGGTACGCGTGCCGACCTTTTTTTTCCCCTTTCGGCTTGTTTAATAGCCTTGACCGCACGCGATCACCTTGACCGTGTTTGGATGACCTTCAGCGCATTTCTACGCAGTCCTTAGAAATATGAACGCGTCTGTGTGTGTGAGTGGCTGTGCGTGTACGTGTCGAATACGGACCTTATCAAATACACCTTTTGTGAGGTGTACTTTTTAAAAATTACTCTAACAAGTGGTCACGCATCTAAATTATATTACCCTGATACACTAACCAGAAAACTTTATTTTTTTACCAAAGAAGTGTTACCATATGATTAATATTAACATTAAGAACTTACTCTCACCCAAATACTCTTAAAACATCAATTTTTCCCACTCTGTCAGTAAAGGTCACTCAAAGCAGCCCAGTGGTACTGCATAAAATGCTAAAACGCCTTTCAGATGTTTAAAAGCAAGCGTCTTGCACATTTGTGGAAGCTGGCCTCAATGGCAGTGTTAAATTTAATAGAATACTTTGTCTGCTAAAGCAAAATTGTTATTAATACTCCTAATATTAATAATAGTGGGATATTTTGGGTTATTCTGGTAAAATATACTATCTGATGCATGTCCAAGATTTCTGTTTTTATGTTTTTTATATAGTCCAGCTTTGGACAAAAGCAGTTTTTGTAAAATCTTGATTTGCCGTTTTCCAGAAGTTGCAGATAACAGAAAAATGGTTTGCTTCATATGAAATTTCATCCTCTTTTTAAAAATGTCCTTTGTGGATACAGAGTCAATTACTCATCTACTAATGCCATGACAGCAACTGCTGGTATTTGTCTGTGTGCATGTATATGTGTGTGTGTGTGTGTGTATATATATATACACACACACACACATACATACACACACACACACACACACATATGTATATGTGTGTACATGTATATGTATGTATGTACATGTATATGTATGTATAATGTACTGATAATTCAAGTATTCATGTTTAATGTTAAAAAGCTTTCATGTGATCTTTCTCATTAATCCAGTTTGTTTACATTCACTACACTGGAGTTCGGTTGGGAGGTTGATTGTAATGGAGCACCTTGTCTATAACTTCAATAGCAGAACATAGAATGGTCAAGTTACAAATGGCATCATGGGGCAAAGCAAGGAGAGCTAGTTAAAACTCTAAACATACATGGAATACAAAGAATTTAAAAAATGACAAATATAAAATATAGAATACCGCTCCATAGCTCTCAGAAGCTCGGTGGCTTTGGGTTGGCCCTTAGTCAGTTAGACCGTCTGTCCAGCCATTTTAATTGAATTATTTGAACACTACTAAAAATAATTTCAACTAAAAAAGGTGATAAATGATAAATTAATAATATATTTCCTTTTCTTTGTGCAGTCTTTATTTGGCAGAATTCAGGTTCAAATTCAAAGGAATATATTGCGTTATCATTTTTATGATTTCATGACGTGATTTCTGAGTCATGGCAGTGAACGCTATAAAATTGTTACAGTGTCGTGTTGGCTCAGCCAGGATGCTAAATGTAATTGTACATCTAAACGTAAAACCAAATCGCCGGCCATGGCTCTGTGGCTCAGTACTGAGCACCCGCTTACTGCGTTAGCCCCACAGAGTGTCCACAGAGTCGGTGCCTTTGCCGCACACGGAAAAAACCGCTAACCTCATTTCATCAGATACTGACACTTTGCCGTGCATGTCACAGTGAGAGCAATATTCACACATTGGGAAATGACTTCTGTTCCTGCTAGGTGTAGAAGCACGGCTTTAGCCGTCAGTCCTGCAACCGATGATCTGTCGGAAAAGACCGGCGATGTTGGAGTTTTGAGAGGCGGAGCGTAAAATGCTGTAGTGCGACTCTAACGCTTACTCCGGGGGTTTGTGTGGGATATTCTGCACCTGTGTTAACAAGCCCACAAATCTGAAATGCACCTAAAAATATTACAACTGAATTTATAATCTCTGACAAGGACCCTGTCTGTGCATTTCCTGATGAATGTTAATGTATTCAAATTATACGTTGGAGCGAAGCGCATTTTTAAAGAGCTGTTTAAAATTATACGTCTGAAATGTCATTGGTGAACTTATATTGACCTTATGAGTGGTGTCTCTCTTGCAATTTACTCAGCTGAGGTAAATTAACTCTGTTCTTTAAGTCAAGCCATAATTACCCTTTCTCAGACCTTTTTAACTTCATTTCAAGTTGGCTACTGCTGAACCTTAAAGTCCGTGCCCAGACGATGATGTCTCAGATGTGCATAGTTTAAACATGCAACTTTCTAACTTTGAATGCTGTAAGCAAATTGACTGGAAGTCCTGTGATGTTTGCTTAATTATGACTAAGAAACGCATGCCTGTATTGCTGACATAGTCTAATACTTGCTACAGGTGAAAATGCAGAGTAGGGTCAGAAGGGGCACATATTTACCTCATGCAGGTGACAAGAGCTTTATGGCATAGTGCGGGTAGGATTGTCTTGCCCTCCACACCTTAAATAGGTCGTAAAAGCATTTCTGGATGTCCTAATGGTAAAGCGGTCTTGGCTCTGTAATCCCCTCCCCACCACCCCAAAGCAGAGCGGTTTGACGCTTGCAGACAAATTGACCGTTTATCTTTTCTCACTAAGCGTCAGACAGGTGAATAATCAGCTTGGGCCCTGATTAGGTTTGGATAACCATTAGCGTTCCTTTTTAACTGAGTAGTTCGTTTAAAAAAGATTTTAAAGTGAGTTGTAGGCCACGAGTTCTAAAGACCACATCAAGAAACCAAGCCACTGTATGACAAAACGGCGAGACCCCCTTAAACCTAGGTCATAAATTGGAAGCAGATGCAACCCACAAGCCAAAGGTCACCACATCAGAGATACAAAGCCAATTGATTTTTTTTGCTGTCGCAAAGCTCACTCCTGTTTCCTGCCAGCTGTTTGAGATGACGGATTGAGGAAAGGAATGTCTTCTTAACCATTTCCTTTGTACACTGTACATCCATTATTTGCTGGTTATATATTTTGGCGAAGAAGTGGCCCTGAACTGATTTAGAAACATTTTACGGTCATGCTCAATCTATCCAAGATTAATACTTATGTGAATATCCAAATAGTTGTTCTGTTTTTTACCATCTATCTCTCATATGGTTTTGTGATTCAAGCAACACGGAGGTTATTTTGATTGGGTAAAACTAAATGAGGAAAAAAACAGGTGGCTCTTATACTCCATAGGAAAACCATTATTCTTAAAGTCAAATATTGCTTGAGGAAATCTTAAATCTTATTATAGTTTTTTATTGGTTTGCTTGTATTTTATTCCCGAAGCTGGTCTCTGGTCAGTTTTATTTCAGATATGAGCGCAGACTGATAGTTACAAAATATACAAAATAACACAATGCATTTTATTGTATTTGTGATAAATATTCCATATAGTGGTTTCATCCATGGGTGAGTATTTGGCTTCAGATGGCTTGTTTGCTGTGTATTCTACCGGGATAGCTGAGGCAAACCTCCTGGCAAAGGCTTTTCTCATGCTAGGCTTTGCGTCTATGCTGGAGGAAGGGACATCTTCGTTTCAGCGTTATTATTCTGACTTTTGAATGGCACACACATCGGCGTTAGTATTGAAATGCGTGATTTTGATGCCCTCGTTCCATTCTTTGTTAAATATAGGTTTAATGGGAGCAACCCTAGCGCCCGGCCCTCTCTGGCTGAACTGAACTCTGTTTAAGATGTTTGTTTGGCGTGGTATTTTAATGTTTTAATGTCCGTTTTCCCCGGGAGGAACGGCTCCTGCTCCAGTCTCCCAGGAAAGAACCTAAGTACTGGAGTTCTGCTGGAGACGGGCACGCCCTACACCTCCCGTTGCGTTGAGCAATCTCTGCCACACTGGCTTTGTTTTGAACAATGGCAAGCTAGGGCTTTTAATCGCTCTTCTGTGGAGTACCGTCAGTTTTTAAATTCCTGTGTGTTTATTACTCCACGCGAAAGCATGGGTTTCTCTTACCCAAGCATTACGTTTAGCTTAAATCAGACACTGCAGTACAGCTTTGCTTGTATAATTTTTGATGATGGGATTATTATCTTTAAGAGACGTAAACGAGTTAGAAAAATTATGAGCTAAAGAATACAAACGGTGCATGCATATTAAATTGACATGTAAATATACTAATACCAGATCTGCACGTTGAAGATGCCAAACTCTCTTGAGGTGATTAGCATTCCTGGTTATTGCTGTTATTTGTATTTATGTGTTAATATAATAATTGATGCACAGTGCTGTCTTTTTTTAACATTTTAAATTGTAAGAAACCATTTCATTATGCTGCATTGAGCAATTTTTATCCAGAAGTTGTGTGTTTAGCGGAAGGATCGCAGCATTCTGTTGTGTTTTTAATTTGCCATCCTCTCTGTGCTGTTGAAGTGAGATACTTTGTTAAATAAGTAAACAACCTCCCACATGCTTCTGGAGCATCAATATTTTGATGTATATTTTATAATTAAATAATATTAAAGCGAGGCCTTTCGCCAGTGAGGATAATGTTTTCAGATTTTTTTTATACCTTTGACGCAGACTCTTCATTCACAGGCCTGAAAGGCCTTCGTCTGATGAGTTTTTGTGATTCATGCTGGGGTCGGGCAAACTTTACAACTTCTGGTTTTAAATAGATACATTGCAGAGGCATAAAATCAGTGTGGGGAGTTTAATATAGCTTTTGGCTTCATGCAGGGAAATTCAGGATCAGGTCTTCAGTACGTTGAGTCTGTTCATGGCATTGGGTTTTTCCCAATTTCAGAATGTATTAAATCGAAGTATGAAACAAAAAAAGGGAAAGCTAAGTTACTGGGTTTCATCCCGTGTATCATCGCGGAGTGATTACTTGGGAACCACAGAAAGCTCTTATTTTTGGCGTTTGCTTAAAAAATGCCAATAGTTCATTGCTGGGTTCCAGTATGTGGGCGACATCAGACTTTCCGCTGTGCGAGGCAGCTGCGTGAAATCACCCCGTCCGTAAACCCAGATGAATAACGCTGATTACGCACTGGGCGCTCTGTGAAAACATTTGTTGTGCGTTAGGGCTTCAGCCAACATTGGAGTCCCGAGCGCTCTTAAACGCACTCGGTTAAGGGAGGGAGTCGCTGTCTGGTCTCCCTCTTTGAAGTGCGTCCGCACCGTCTGTCTTTGAGTGGCGGGGACACGGGTCCTGGCTGAATCGCTGGTAAAGGGGAACTTTCCCGACTCGCTCCGGCTTCTCCGTACCCGCCACGGCGCTCCTTGCTAAGCGTGGGAGCGGGTTGTGACTCATCGTCCGTCTGTTACCCAACCAGCCCTGACACACTTTTATCTAATTCCAGCAGAGTCCAGGCCTCGCCGTAATTAGGTGGCTGTAAAATAGATGTCGGTTTCTTCACACGCCCGTCACCTCAGAAAGTTCCTATGGAATTTATTGACCCCCCCCCCCAACTCCCTTTCCCGCTCTCCTGGGTGACCTAGATTTTCAGGCTCTTTTGAAATGTAGCCTTTGAGAGTGTGTTGTTCACGTAAAAAAGTATGCTTCGGAGCCTTTGGGATCATGGGGTTGGGGGTGGGAATCTAGTTCTTCTCAGAACATCGCTTGTCTCTGTCCAAAATCCTGCCACCCTAAATTTCAGTGTAAATGCATTGTGTTTGTCACCGAAACGGTTGACCCGCCCTTAGGTAATGAGCCCTATTCTCCAAACACTACTAGACTGAGTTTTGTCTGTGGCCCTGATATGAACAGCAGCTGGAATGCAGAGGATGAAGGTGTGTGGCTGCATGCAGGAAAAACTGGCTTGTGCACTTTTCACCAGTAGGGGGTGTCAAAGATAAAGTGTGGTGTAAGTGATAAACATTGAGGTGCTTTGTCAGGTACTTTATTTACAGTAGTACTAATACACTGTTTACAGTAGTACTAATATAGGCACTGTATTTACAGTAGTACTAATATAGGCACTATTTACAGTAGTACTAATATAGGCACTTCATTTACAGTAGTACCAAGACTGTTTACAGTAGTACTAATATAGGCACTATTTACAGTTGTACTAATATAGGCACTTTATTTACAGTAGTACTAATATAGGCACTGTATTTACAGGAGTACTAATATAGGCACTTTATTTACAGTAGTACCAAGACTGTTTACAGTAGTACTAATATAGGCATTATTTACAGTTGTACTAATATAGGCACTTTATTTACAGTAGTACTAATACACTGTTTACAGTAGTACTAATATAGGCACTGTATTTACAGTAGTACTAAGCACCGTAAGAGGGAGACGGGGCCTCAGGGAGACAGGAGCTCCGTAAGAGGGAGACAGGAGCTCCGTAAGGGGGCCTCAGGAGCTCCGTAAGGGGGCCTCAGGAGCTCTGTAAGAGGGAGACGGCTCCCCAGGAGCACGTGCTGCACAGATGTGAATGCCATTAGGCAGGACATATCGCTGAGTGTGCTGAATCCCAGCCTCAGCTCTCCGCGCACATTACACCACACTGTCCAAGTCTCTCACACGCACTCCATTCCGCGAGCCTAATGGAGTGGCATGGTTCGGGAACACCTTTTCTGAATCGAGCCTGCTGGCTGCTGTGGCAAGATGAACATATTCAAAGTCAAGCAGCTTAACCCGTATGCCGTCTGCATGATGTGGCTTTAATGTTTAAAAGTCTAAAAGTAACTGAGATCACTTCCCTTGATGGAGAAAACAAACTAGGCTCCGATATTTCCCCTGAAGTGGAAAGTACCCTGTGCCCAATTGCCCCAGGACCTTATTCACTGTGCCATGTGGAGGCCGTCTGCATAGCGAATAGATGCACACGTGTGTTATTCAAAGCCAAACAACGAGCTGCAGCTAACAGTGTTATTGCTTCTCCGTATGGGTGTCTGGGCTTGGTTTTTACTGTAAAGACCTCAAGAAGTATTTCCAAGAGCTCTGCTGTCATTAGTTATTTCTTGACTAATCCCAGTTTTTTATTATTTTATTATTGAAGTTAATACGGGTTTATGGTGATGACGGTTCCACATTTCTGAGCGCTTACAGACGAACACCTCGCCTCCGGTGTTTTGGCACGGTTGGCCGTTGCCCGTCTTGTTGTTCCGTCCCTGGGTAATAACCGTAATTAGGGGGAAAACTCCATTATGTGTTATGTCCTTTATTAGGTTTTAAACGTTTATTGATCACAGTGACGATAGGTAGTTCCTGGATAATGATGTTGTTTCGTTTGGGTGGAAATGAAGTTATCCTGGGTAAAGTAATTGATGCTGGAGAATTTAAACTTTGACCCTTGTGATTTATTCAAAAATAAAAAAGGGATGGTTAATCGATCTACGAAAATTTGGTAAACATAAAGCGTCTTAAAAGCCCTGCTTGGCTGGGGTATTGCTTGTAAAAGGAATTGTCTAGATTTGTATTTATTGTTGGACATCCTTAATGGACAGTAACAAACATCGTATTTGATACCACACTGTAGTGATGTAGGTCTTTTCAAAAGACATTGTAACTCGACATTGTAATTAGAGTGATGCCATTTGACTTCATATTTGCTGTCCGTGTTCAGAGATCAGAGTGTTCAGGTCCAATGGATTTTATTTATTTAAATAAAAAACGCTGGACCTTTTTAAATCACACAGAGTCAGGGACTACTGAGGCCTGTGAGACTTCCCTGGAAGCTATCCAGGAGTCAGATTCCGCCACACGCGTGTGCACGAGGCTCCACATGCGGCACGCGTCAGGGAGTTTTAACAGCCATGTCAAGGCCCTCCTCCCGCCGTCCTCGGGCGCCCGCCCTCCTCCCGCCGCCCACGGACGCCCGCCCTCCTCCCGCCGTCCACGGGCGCCCGCCCTCCTCCCGCCGTCCTCGGGCAACCCGCCCTCCTCCCGCCGTCCTCGGGCAACCCGCCCTCCTCCCGCCGTCCACGGGCGCCCGCCCAACCTCCTCCCGCCGTCCTCCCGCGCCCGCCCTCCTCCCGCCGTCCTCGGGCGCCCACCCTCCTCCCGCCGCCCTCGGGCGCCCGCCCTCCTCCCGGGGTACGTCGTTAGCCTCTGAAACAACAGCCAAGCCCGAAGGCGTAAAGCTCTCGGCCATATCTGGGACCCATTGTCCGCTTCAACAGGCAGTGGGGCTAATTGTTGGTTATCTCCTGATTGCTGTCTAAGAGAGTGTGTAATAGAGTTGTTGATAGCAGGTAATTGCCTCATTAGAAGGGGGAATGCATTGTCATACTTGTATACTTCTGTTGGCATTTGTATGTTTGGGAAAAAAGGAACAGAATTTTCCTGAAAATTCCCCAGAATTTTTCCAAAATGTTTCAAATTCGCACCCTACCACGATAAGGGGGAGAATTAGATTTTTGTTGCTGTTGCTAATAAAGTAGAATCCCTGTGTACAGTATTCTGTAGCATTTTCTTTGATTCTTGTCCCCTATCCTGAGGCCATAATCTATCTAAAATTAGCCCTTTGTGTCCCTTCCCCCACCTCTGCAGAGGAGCTGGAGAGAAGCTTAAAAACATTGTGGGGTGTCTAATAAGCGCTCTGTCCCTCTGGTCCTCTTTTAATAGTTGGGAGGTTTTAATAAGCAGCCAGTCTTCAGAGTGGAGAGCAGCTGCAGGCGGTGGTGCTGTTTTAAAGGGCCAGGGAGGGCTTTTCAGGATCAGTGCCAACGTGCAGGCGGGGCCTCCTCCTGTGAAAGCCCCAGGATCCACCCTGTGGTTGCACCAGCTTTACAGCTCAAGACAAACATTGGGGGGCTCGCCCCGCCCCGCCCCGCCCCCGTCCCCGTCCCCGCCGCCGTGTCGGCCCGTTACATGCCGTTTGCAGGGGCTCCGCTTTGGTTTTCCGGTTTCGCCCCGTAACGCCGGCCCTTCTCCCGATGCACCGGAGATGGGGTCCTGGGCGTCTCCCGTTACTTTTCACGGTTCAGCTTCTCATCCTCCCCTGCGCCCCAGCCCTGACCTTTCACCTGAGGCCAGAGAGACTCACTGCTGGCACCTCCATGTCCTCACTGTTTGTACCTGATCTTTATTCTCCAGCCCCCCCTCTCTCACTCTTCCATTGTGTTATGTTCAGAGTGCTTCATGGCTGTAACGTCGCTGCAGGGGCTGTAGAGTAAAATCTAAAAGAGTCCTGTGGTAGATCGGGAAATTGAAGCCCCTTTTTTTATGGCCGCAAAGCTAAGCAGGCGTCTTAATTTAATTTAATTTTGATTGTCCTTTTGAGAAAGCGGTCGTTTAGGGCTTTTCTCCATGTCGGTCGTTGACAAGCCAAAATATCTTTTTACATGTGCATCTCAGCAGCGTTGCGTGCTAACTCTTCCCACCTGTTATGGATTTCTACATCCACAGCTATTCTGCTTCCATGACATACATCAGAGACAGAATGCCTGCCTCCAAAGCCAGCGTCGAGCCATTGTTCATGTTTATTTGAGCAGTGCTAGTTTTGATAAATAAAAGATTGGAGTATGGCTATGGGCACCCAGAGGGAAGACTCACCCACAAAGGCGTAGAATCAATTTTCCGGTTATAGGCAAAGTTTTACTGCAGCCGGTTTCAGAGAAGTCACTCTACATCCGGTTGCCTTTGAAGCAGGCCTCTCTGCACACCGGCCCACATGCAAGCTGCCTCTCCGCTCGTATAGGTTCACCAGCGGGTCCACGCGCTGTGCGCCGTAAGTCACTGCAGAGCGCCGTAAGTCACTGCAGAGCGCCGTATGTCACTGCACAGCATTTTAAGTCACTGCAGAGCGCCGTAAGTCACTGCAGAGCGCCGTATGTCACTGCAGAGCATTTTAAGTCACTGCAGAGCGCTGTATGTCACTGCCGTTCTGCACTTTGTTCAGCAGGCAGGAGCGGTCCAGACCGGGATGGCATCTTAAGAGGCTTGTAGGAACAAAGACAAAGGGACAAAGATTAGGGGCCTCTGCCGTCGGGCAGCTGCTGCCGCAGGCACTGCGTAACGGAGGTCATGTCTCGTCTGCAGGACAATGGGCGCATTGTCTTCTGCCTCGCTCCTGAGGCACAGGCTGCAGCTTCCTCTTCCGGTGCTTTCCCTGTGGCTGTGCTCCCCGCGTTGCCTCCGTGAAAAGGCGGCGCAGATGTTTCACTAAATGTGCCTGGGATTCCTCTCAGTGGCGTTCTGACGTTGACTTTGCCTTCTGTTGCGGCAGCTTTTATTTTCTGGGTCTCATCAATCCTGTCTGTCTGGGAACTGCAGCAGTGTTACTATTTTGTTAACCCATGCTTATAGTACAGAGAGGTTGGGCATTACTGTGTCTTCAGAGAGGTTGGACATTACTGTGTCTTCAGAGAGGTTGGGCATTACTGTCTCTTCAGAGAGGTTGAGGTATTACTGTGTCTTCAGAGAGGTTGAGGTATTACTGTGTCTTCAGAGAGTGTGGGCATCACTGTGTCTTCAGAGAGGTTGAGGCATTACTGTGTCTTCAGAGAGGTTGGGCATTACTGTGTCTACAGAGAGGTTGGGCATTACTGTGTCTTCAGAGAGGTTGAGGTATTACTGTGTCTTCAGAGAGGTTGGGCATCACTGTGTCTTCAGAGAGGATGAGGTATTACTGTGTCTTCAGAGAGGTTGGGGTATTACTGTGTCTTCAGAGAGGTTGAGGTATTACTGTGTCTACAGAGAGGTTGAGGCATTACTGTGTCTTCAGAGAGGATGAGGTATTACTGTGTCTTCAGAGAGGATGAGGTATTACTGTGTCTTCAGAGAGG
>JAOYSI010005095.1:3692-13786 GCA_025775065.1 Hiodon alosoides
GCTCCTGTTCTGTCCTACAGGTGTTTCCCAGCTCTTTCAGCACTCAGCGCTGCTCCTGTTCTGTCCTACAGGTGTTTCCCAGCTCTTTCAGCACTCAGCGCTGCTCCTGTTCTGTCCTACAGGTGTTTTCCAGCTCTTTCAGCACTCAGCGCTACTCCTGTTCTGTCCTACAGGTGTTTTCCAGCTCTTTCTGCACACAGCACTGCTCCTGTTCTGTCCTACAGGTGTTTCCCAGCTCTTTCTGCACACAGCACTGCTCCTGTTCTGTCCTACAGGTGTTTTCCAGCTCTTTCTGCACACAGCACTGCTCCTGTTCTGTCCTACAGGTGTTTCCCAGCTCTTTCTGCACACAGTGCCGCTCTGCTGCTCCCTTTCTATCCTACAGGTGTTTCAGAGATCCTGGGAATAAAGGCCCACTATCTCCCACTCTATATTTACCTGTGTCCCTCTCTCTGTTTTTCTGTATCAGTTCTACAGGTGTTTTCGGGCTCTCCTGATGTGCAGTACCCCACAGAGGGGCTCTAGCCTGAAGAGCTCGTCAAAGGGCCTCCGCACGGCACGGCGCGGCTACAACCCCAACTTCACCTTTATGGTGGCCTCCATGGGGCAGCCCACCACCGTGCCCGATCGTGACCCAGGCCTCAGTATCAATGGAGGGGCCTCTTTCGGAAACAGGGCCCGGCCGGCCCCGGTCTCACTGGTGGCCCACTTCAACGGCTAAGGGTTGGGTTCTAGTAGGAGGTTGGACTGGCTGGACATTGGGCAACGGAAAAAAAAAACTAAGCGCACAAGAACAGCAGCAAAGACAGGAAGCGATTCTGAGATCTGCAGCGGAGTGGCAGCAAAGACTGGAAATGATTCAGAGATCTGAAACTGAGCGACAGCAATGACAGGAAGTGATTCTGAGATCAGCAACTGAGCGGCAGCAAAGACAGGAAGTGATTCTGAGATCTGCAGCGTAGGGGCAGCAAAGACAGGAAGTGATTCTGAGATCTGCAACTGAGCAGCAGCCAAGACGGGAAGTAATTCTTAGATCTGCAGTGAAGGGGCAGCAACGACAGGAGTTGATTCTGAAATCTTCAACTAGCCGGCAGCGAAAGGGGTAACTGTTAACTTTCCCATCTTGCAGGGACTCTATCCCACGTTAAAGAAAGTGAAAGTCAATTAAGGTTGTTGCAAATTGTCAAGTTGAGTCGGACTGAATAACTCATGGAACTAATTCATTAAATTACTTGGCATTTAAAATAAATATTGAAAGATATTAGTTAATCAAACCCAAATGTTTTCTCTAAAAAGTTGTTTTTGCATACTACAAATACATGCCTTCTGAGGCCTGGGCCATTTTCCAAAGGAACGTTTGTTCTTAAATACAGTCAAGAGAACAGTATGTATTTTTCCATATAACATTAACAGACAGATAAAATAATTAGATACGCACAGCTCCAGTGCTCTGGACGTCTGCGTTTGGGTCAGTTGTGAAGAAGTGGCAGCGCGTTAACACTGCGCGGGAAAGCACCCTGCCCGTTGTGATTAGTCCGCCTACAACCATATTGTATGGCCAAACAAACTGCATCCATAAAATCCCAGCAAATACATTTCTTGAAATATGTTTACGATCATTTGTTTTTTACACACTTTTAAAAGTTAGCATGTTAGACAGTAAGAGGCTTTTTTGCGATCATGTCTTCAGGATTAAGTTTTTAAAAATGTGTTTAACTATGCACGAATGATTATATACATCTAAGTTATTCGTGCATGTCAGAGTGTCCATTGATTTAAATTTGATATACTGAATGATATTTTAAAAGCATGTTTAAATCATTAAACTGTATAATTTATGACACAGGAGGAAATGCGACAAAAATGCAGATTTGAAGCCAGCCCAAGCGCCACAAACGTCATCGGAAATGATGGCGGGATGTCAGAGTTGAGAGTCAGTAAAGGGGAAAGTGACCACGTGACCCAACCGGCAATTAAAAGGGGCGAGTAGGTGCTACAGAATATCCTTAAAAACAATGAAATTGTTTATGTCGAGTGACTTATTATTTATATATAATGTATATTATTATCTGGGCTTTTGTTCGTAATTGCGAAGGACTGCCAAAGAATTGTTGAAATGGGATATTGTTATTTATGCTGGATAAAATCGGTTACGTGGCAACATGTAAAGAATCCTGACTTAACTCTCCAATGAAGGTGTCAAAGCAACCCTTTTTATCAATACTTTTTCATTTTTGTTCCTTTCTGCGTTAAATGTGTGAGTGCGAAGTTAATGTGTGAAGTTCGTAAACGTGTATCCTTTTCACGCCGTCTGCATCATGTCGGGCCAAAGCTAAAAGGAACACTGAGTTGTCGGTTGGTTGGGGGTGTCAATAAAGGTTTTTTAAAAATAAGATTTTCTTTTTCTTTTTTTAAGAATTACATGTTACCCACCATTATTACAAGACGTAAGCTGGGTGTTAAGAAGAAAAGTTATATAACGTCCCACACCCCCCCATTCATTATTGAGGAAAGAAAAGCATGTATTCTTTACAGAAATATGTATGAACATAGCTTTAAATGGCAATCAAATGTGGAGTATATCTAGGGTGTAGGATGGGTGGAGAGAGAGAATATTAAGAGAGCGTCAATGTGTGCCCATCGGTAAGCCACTGATGGTAGAAATGGGCCGATCAGTGGCTTTCACTGTAATATTTGTTAAATATTTCTATTAACTGCAGTGTTACATTACCATAGACCACATCATTTACCTGTTAAACACCTTTTCTTTGACATTTTTTTATTTTAATAAATCAGCTGTCAGAAGAAGCAGATGTAAGAGGGTGACAGCATTTGATAATTCAAAATATACTGAACCGGTTGACACCTGTGGAGAATTCCATCAATCAAATGTATTTTTAAACAGTGCTTTTCACATGTTTCCATGCCACAAAGATGCTTTACATACAGAAAAATACACTATGTCCCAGACCTGACCCCCTAAAAGCATGCCATCAGTGGCAAGGAAAAACTCCCTAGGCTGGCAGGAAGAAACCTTGAGAGAAACCCGGCTCATCCTCCACGGGCCAGCACTAGGAGCTGAATTTAAGAATTTAATGTCCATAATGTGTGATGCCCTCCGGTAGAGGAGTTCCAAAACATTGTAATATCTGGAGGAGAGGGGTAGGGGCCCAGATGACTGGAGTCCAGCCTAATGGTCCACTGTCAATCATTTCTAATTAGTTTACTGATTTTTTTTCCTATTACTCTTGAAGCTGGCCTGACATCTTTTGTTGTTTTGACTTTGTCTTGGCAAATCATTCAATATTAAATATTATAGAGGTATGATCTGAGTATATTCCTCCCTTATCTCAAATGGAGTGGTCAGAGACGCTCCCAGTATGCGATAAGTGGTGTTTAAACTCGCTTAAAAGATCCAGGCACCATGGTCGCCGTCAGTCATAATCTCTCTCTGGGTGATGGGATATTGCCAGTTAATCTTCGGATGGCCAACGAGCCTGTGGGGAAACGGCCCTGTGAATTACATCAAACACAACCTGTCGGTCCGCCAACAGCTTCCCCTTTGGCAGAAGAAAAAAAGGCATTATTTTTGTTGTGAAAGATGGCTTTGCTGCGGTCTAAAGGATGGGAGCAGCATTCCATCAGCATCGTGTTTTTCCCTGATACCCTCGCGCCCGTGCAGAGTTTTGTAAAATGAGTCAGATTAAAAATGAATTAGGGAAGAAAAAAAAGTCTAGAGAAATGTTTGTTCACATTCAGATTCTGGGCACAGGAGGGGAAAGTTGGGTACATTTGTATTAAATTCCATGTTTAATCCACGGAATTTAATTCAGTTTCTGCTTTCGGGAGAATTGCAGTGAGTATAATTATGAAGGTGGCCTTACCTGTCCCTTGGATTTCTCTGCAGGGAGGATAACGAGACTGGCTGTCCTGTTCGTCTTTGACTTGTGTCCATCATCCGCATCATTCGGACATAACGGGCTAAAGAGCAAACATTGGGGTGGGGGGATAGTCAACCTTTCTGACAGCTAATTCTCCATTTCATTTCATGCTTCAGCCTTTGTGATGTGAACCCTGGTCTGTAGTCCACCATGCATTAAAAAGGCAGTGTGTTTGGTCTTCAACTAATAATGAAGAATAAGGAATGGAGAACAGTCTCTGGAGCTCTTGAATAATGTTGAATAGGTGAAAACCCATATTGCTCAGTTTACTGACTGACACAACCACGACGTTTGCAGTGGAGGATGCAGAATGATGCACGATTGGCATTGGTTACACAGCGCTGTCAGTCCTGACTTGCTGAGGACGATTGGCATTGGTTACAAAGCGCTGTCAGTCCTGACTTGCTGTGGGTAAACTCTCGCAAATATATCTTGAGTTGCCGAAATGATCTCCCACTAACTGACATGCGTTTCGGTTTTCATAACAGCTGTCACCGGTTGACAACATTTCAGTCTCAGGGACCACAACACTGCAGGCGTGTGATGAAAAACTTTGAGAATCCCGATTGTCAAAAATCCAGCAGATTGGTAGGTCGAATGCATCAGTCACTATGATTCTTGCTTTATTCCTAGTCCCACTATGTTGCATTAGTTTGTGTTTTCCACCTTCTTGTGGATTTTCACCAATTAGTGGTGGCTGGTTGTCCCGTCTCCAGGAGAGAACTCCATAGAGGGCAATTGTTTTTAATGGCAGATGGTCCTCCTGGAATGTGGAATAAGAAGTTGACCCAATGGTGTCCAGATAATTTGGCCCCAGTTCTGAGGGAACATCTGGAATAACAATAAAGTACACTGGAATTTCATAACGACTTCACTGTCAGTTAAGTCCTGTAATGATTAAAAAGAGTAGCAGTAAAATTATGAATATTGTGAAAATTATACGAAGTGGTCTGACGGAGTGGATTGTACAAGAAATTCATCTGGAGGGTCATCATTTAGGTCAGTAGTAGTTGAGGCAGGGTTGCTGTGACTATGAGGTGATTCCACATAGTCCTCCTTTAGAGGAAACACGGGTCTGCCCAGCTCTGGGTGGAGGCCGCAATGAAGCAATGCTTGTTCTGTCCCACTCTTTAAAAACGTATTCCAGAGTTGTTGTACTGAGTAGTGTGTATGCGTGCATGAAGGGGACCGACTAGATATGGATGCCTTTCCTCACCTGAGAAAAGTAGGGGAGTCTAGCATCTGCTGAGTCCCTCAGTTCTATCGGCACTTGCGCTTTGTAAAAGGACACAGCCCAGAACAGTTCCCTTTCCTGTGTCCCTCTTCTCACAGGCTGCGCAATCTTAATCCTTCTACCGTAGTAACAAATCAATTGGTGGCTCTTGGCCCGTGTGGAGAAGGCAGAGAGAATGCCATGAGCCGTCAAATATCATTAGGCTGTCAGCGTGTTCGATCATGAGTGTGAGATTACAGCTTTTTTTTTTTTTTTTTTTGGTTTCCAGCCGCACATAAACCCAGCTGGTCACTGTTTTCACTCTTTATTTCCAACATGGCCTGTTCCAAAGGGTTCCCTGGAAGAAATTATGGATTTTACACCATCAGAATCATTCAACAGTGACTACACATCAAGTCAGCTGACCATGCTGCAGGAAAGTGTGTGTGTGTGTGTGTGTGTGTGTGTGTGTGTGTGAGTGTGTGTGTGTGTGTGCTTTTATAAAACGGATTCATAAGTTATTTTTGCGTTTAGACCACAGGAAATACAAGAGACATAATAGAAACAGAAAGGTTTAATTACAACGAGTTGTTCCGCCAAACTGTTACTATACTGTAACCATTGAAAAGTCTGAAAGGTCAAAATGTATCATTTTTATGTATTAATACTATTAGGTGTCTCAAAACAGCACCACAACAATGCAAACGGAACAACAGAAATATGAGACCTAAACTATCCATTTTATAAAGAAAAATAAACGAGGGGAAGTCAATGTGTGTGCCTCTGTAGGCCTATGTGTATTCAAGTAGAAACAGGTGATGTTATAGTGCTTTTGCAGAACAATATGCAAGGGCCAGTTGCTCTGTGAAGAGGAAGAACACAGTCACAAACCATGAGAAGCGATGAAGAGGACCAAGGAAGAGGGGTGATGTAAACACTCTATGTTGCCAAAATCATACAAATTCTAATCCTCTGCCTCTGGTTTTTGAGAGCCGTGTGTGTATTTACAAAGGAGACAATGCTACAGTTTGATTCAATGCTAAAATTTAATTTTCAACCCACCTGCACCGCAGGAATACCTAATTATCCCTATCTGTAATTAAATTCAGTATTCAAAAGCAAGGGAGAAAACCTTTGGGGAATACCACCGCAAACCTTAAACTGCAAAGTGGCCCTGCAAATAACAAAGTTCAGTGTCTTCAGTGTTCGATCCTAACAACATATTACCTTACTTATCTGATCACTTATCTGATTCTTTAAAATACAATTACTTTTAACATTGATTTTGACTATTTGATTTGATTTTGCTCACAGGAAGCAAAGGAATTTCAGGCGGTTGTAAGACGCTGTTTGTGGTTATAAGCATTACCTCCCATGTTCGCTTTGAGCAGAAGCTGACATTCTGCATTAATGACCTTCTCAGAGGGAGTTAGCCACCTATCGGGTCAGTAATCCATGGCTAAACCACTAGACACAAGAAAAACTGTACAGCACAGGCTTTCTATGCCGGGTGAGGTAAATCTAATAAAAGAAAAATTAAAGTATAACCAACATCAGCGAGACTCTGGAAGAGATGTCATAGGGAGCTGCAATCATTATTGCAGGTTGCTCTTATTTGCACCCGGGAAAGAAGGGTAGCCTGGATCTGTCTCAGCTGTCCGACAACACTGGCCAAAAGTTTGACTTAAACCTGTCTCTACTCCCCAAATGCAGCTCCACCACCTCTCACACACATTAAGCTTACACTACTCTACACCTCACTCAATTAGACTCAATTAAGGAACGCCTCGGATCCCTTTCACATTCAACTTTGTTATTGGTGAATTTGTTAAGGTGTTAATTTATAATAAACAAACCCAAAAGCACTGGCAGATCTGAAAACCTTGAGGGTTGCCTACAGTCTGTCTGGAGTAACTTTTATTAGTCTACCCATTCCTCCTCTGTATATTGTTGCAAGAAAGAGAGAGTGATGTTGATGTGATGATCCTGCATATATTAACTTAACGAGAAAGCATATTTCATAGTTGTTTATAAATGTAACTGAAGAAGGAAAGGAGCAGGTCTTTGGGAACACTGCGTGCAGGCAATCATTTCTGTGTGGGTGTTTGAGAGAGAGAGAGAGAGAGAGAGAGAGAGAGAGAGAGAGAGAGAGAGAGAGAGAGAGAGAGAGAAAATCAAAAAGAAAAGTTTTTTTTTTATTTTAATTTCAAAAAATTGTGCGCCACCTGAGTTTATTTTTCACCAAGTATAAATAAAAACGGTGACCGTTAGGCTGCCAGGTTCTCTGTGCTATAGTCTATTTCTTAATCAGTGTAAGAATGAGTACAAAAGATTCTGCAATATTTAACCCACGCCTCATTTCTTCGAGAAATTGAGTATCCCCGTTCATATCTTTCCAAAACCTATACTTTATCGTTATCAAATTGCGAATATATTAATATTTATGCCTGATCTAACGCCTCCCACGACTTTGGGTTATTAGAGCGAGTGATTCCTAAAAACCGATTACGTTGTCTATGCATTGAAGGAATTGCTGTTCTGGGCATGGCTTCTTTTCGATCTGTAAAAACATAAAACATTTTACCTGGACGTGTCAGTGGGGAATAAAAAGTAGCGAACTAAAATTAATTTGTATACGCAATTGCATTCAGCCCTGCTTTTTAGGTTTGTAAATTAAACATAGCGAGTTAAGAATGCATTCTGGGAAAAGAGTTCAGTGGTTTTTCATCAGCTTTGGTAAAAACTAACGAAGCAGAAGTTTAATTAATACGGAGACTGGGGGGCGTGCCGATCATTTTATGGTTCACTCCACGCAAGTATATTCTCGCCTTTAGGTGGAATAACAGTAATGCGAAATTAGTAGTCACTGTGTAATTTAGAAAGGGGCTGCAATTTACCCCGCGACAAACGCATTTTATTTCGCGAGTTTACAAGACTACCCCGCGTAAATATAACTCTCTGCTTTCACCACGTGTAAACGGAAGTCTGTACGGCGAAACTCACATGGACTTCTTTTCACCTTGGTTGGTACGTCAAACACTTCAGTGTCATTCACTCCAGAAACTTACCAGAGTGTGATTTATTAAATTTATTCAAAAAGTTCCAGCAATATTGTCAGCACAAACTGTTATATTTCTGCTAACATCTTTACGATTTTAGTTCCGCTATAGCTCAACATTGTTCTTACACTCTGCTGTGCTTCTTCGTCAAGACTCTGAATGTAGCATGAACCAGGAACGCTTTTAATCAGCGTTAGATGCGTTGGTGAATGCAATACTAGTATTGATTAGTGTATAATCAATACATTTAATGAATATGCTGCCTACGTGTTTCGGCACAAAGGAGCCTTGGCTGGAATCGAACTCGGTTCACTATAACGCCAGATACGAGGCACAATTTACAACAAGACAAACTCGTTTTAGCGCGAGGATGGCACTCGGGCAGCTTTTGGAGATTTTCGAGCGGAATAGACACTATAGCTGTTTGTTTAATGGAAGGCTAGGTGATTATTTAGGTATTGATATCTCCTTTCTTCAAGAAAAGCAAAGGCACATGGCATTTTAGCTCTGTTCATTCTCAGTTTTCAAAGAGTTCACACTTTCTACTCTAAACATAAAGAAATGGCACTTTGAAGTGTTATAAATATTAGTTTACTTGCAGAATCCAAGGGGGAACCAATTTCTTGGCCGTATGTGTTGTAGCTGTAAAACGGGTTTCCACTAGAAAAAGTGTCTTCTGGTTCACTTTAAAAGTACCTCACACTGTCCTCTCTCCCCACCCCAGTGGACATAATAAAACTGCATTGTCTGCGATGTTGCTCTTTCAGTAAGAAGCCAAGGGGACATGGCCGGATACAGAGGGGTGCAGAGTTGGGCTACGCCCCCCCCCCCCCAGCTTCTTCTGACTTCAGCCAAAGATGTTACGTTTATATTATATACCATCATGATTCCCCCCAGAAATTTTCACTGCACCCCCAGTCAAAGCAGGCTACATCCGGCCCTGCAAAGGGAAGCGCGTTTTCACCGCTTGCTCCAGCTCTTCATGTGTTCTTTTGGAATATTCTCACAACTGAATGAATGCGTGAGTGTTGCTTATCAGCTCCTGCTAATTGGCCGTTTCTAAAAACGTTTCCTATTTTGAATAAAGGTCTGTAAGAGATGGTATTCCTTAGTCAATTCTGGAAATATTTAAAATCTAGGTTTTAAGCTTTAGGTGAGAACAATCCTGTGCCTAGCTGTTCGGTGCTGTGTGGACCTCCCCACCACACAGTAATCACAGGGAGGAGCACAGCGACAGGGATGATTACAGCCATGCACGTAATGAAATATTAGCACCTGGATTGTGAGGCTTGCCCTTTTACACCCGTGTCTCCAACAATGGACCCTCATTTTTCATCCGGGGAGAGGACACAGTGTGCTTCACATGAGTACACATGACTTTGTAGCTGTACAGCAGGGAGGGGCTGAAGCTTCATCACGCTTCAACACATTTTTAATGGCAGCTGGCTTATACTTCAAGACCAGGAGGGTGAAGAAAGAGAGATTGATTGATTGCTTTGGTGGTACAAATAGTGAGAATGTTCTGGTCTATCCACTTGAAGGACCCAGGCTTGTCCTTTGATGACAGCAAGAGAAAATTTCTGCATACCGCAGTCCTCACGGGGTGTTGCTTCAGTGTGCTACAGTCATCATGTGGTCTAGATTCAGTGTGCCTCAGTTATTACAGGATGTAGCTTCAGTATCCCACGGTCATTACGGGGTAAAGCTCCAGTGTGCCACAGTCAATACAGGGTGAAGCTTCAGTGTGCCACAGTCAGTACAGGGTGAAGCTTCAGTGTGCCACAGTCAATACAGGGTGAAGCTTCAGTGTGCCACAGTCAATACAGGGTGAAGCTTCAGTGTGCCACAGTCAGTACAGGGTGAAGCTTCAGTGTGCCACAG
>JAOYSI010005096.1:0-13783 GCA_025775065.1 Hiodon alosoides
ACAGATTAACATTTTGCGTACCAAATAATTCTGTTTTTCCCCTAATCACAAAAGGCCTTTGACAAATCTGTATGTAAACCACAACTCACCATTATACATTGGGCATTCTGTTTCTTGTTATTTTTCTGCAAGTGTTGATTACCAGCATTAAAGGCAGAAAATGTATGTGATGGTTATGTGACATGGAGTGTCAAATTCAAGCTCAAACAATGGCCCTTTGCTTTTTTCCATGTGGATGGGCCACTTCCCTGACTTCCCCATTCCCTATTCATATACACTGCATTTTCATTAGGTCTCATGCAACTCTCCAACATTTATGGTGGGTGTGACTATAAAAGAAAGACATGCACAGCTACCTCAAGGGGTATTTAGGTATCGCCTTTGCTATTTTATAGTAAATTTACTTCCGCATCTCGGTTCTGCTATTTCTGAGGTTATCTCGAATACTCAGTATTCCTTTGAGAATGGGTCATTTTTGTGTTGTAAGCGAGTTTTTCAATATGTTGGGTAAATTCCTTTTATGACTTCACTTCTCAGCACCACAAAAAAACTCTTTTCTTTTTGGTTATTGCTCTTTTCTGAAAGTATAATTTGGAAGAACATACGATTTGCCAAATAAACAATTTATATGAATAAACATACAAATTCTAACACCGCATGCCACATTATAAATCAAACTCAGATTTTGAAGGCGGTGCCCTGAGGATGACATTGGGTTTAGATATAATAATAGTTATTTTACCAGTAGTGTTTCGGTATATGTGGCAAGCAGGACTATACAAAGACGTGTAATAAAAACACCACATTTTTGTCATGAGAAGAAAACAATTTAAAATGCACATAACCAAATGATGTTTCATGCGCAATTATTTATCTCTCGTATAGTGGAATTTTAGATAACACAGATGTCATTACATAATAAAAGTATTTTTAATGTATCAGATTGCGAAAAAAACAAAAAACAGAAGCAAGGGATCCATACAGGAAGAACCGAAGAGAAAAGAGGAGGCGAACACTGGAGCAATCTTAAGGAACTGACAGTGATCATCCAGGAAACATAGTGGCAAGTTTTAAGATTCAAACCGACATATTTTTTCATACAGATGCAACAAATACCAGAAATCTACTAATATTTTGACTCAAAGTCAATGGTCATTGGTGGATAAAATGTCCAACAATTTCAAGCGTTTAAAAACGAAAAGGTCTCATCTAATTTTATACTAAAGAACCGTTTCGATTTCTAATCCCATTTATAACACATACATGGAAAACATAATTATGGTAAACTGAGGTACTTTCAATCACACCCTTTCTGAAGTTTTAAAATGGTAAACATGTTTTGAATCCTAAAATCCTACTGAAGAAATCTTGATAGAATGAATACCGTAATGACTATTGCGTAGTAGGGCACCAGTGATTTAGCTCTGTTACTATAGCTCCCAGTTTTTCAGACCATACGTATTGCTGGTTTTGATTAAAGTTTCAGACTCGCAGGAACAATTTTACTAGCCTCCAAATCTGACGGGACTCCACCTGGACCTTTGCTTTCCAATACTGCGAGGAACGTCCGGCCTAGTCCAGTTAATAGTGCGACCATTCGGTTCCCCAAAACTGGGGTTTGCACTGTGAAGACCCTGGCAACCACCATAGCCTTAGTCTTTACGTCGAGAAATGTACTTGTTAATCCCTTTGTGGCAAAACAGCTGTAAATTTAATTTGGTATAGATAAAACAAATGTTTAAATAAACTATTTGGGTTTAAATGGCTTCAGACTGTGTCATGGTTTTTCCATTTTTTCTATAAAAAGTCAGTGTTTGTGTTTAAAATGTAGAAGAAAATTCTATAATCTTGTTGGTATATCTACTAAAAAGTTGCAACACCACAACCACCAAAGCCACACATGCTTGTCAAACCTCCTGGCTTTGTGTTAGCAGTAAGGAATTTAACCATTAAATTCTCAAATGGTGCAGACAAACAAACAAACAACAAAAAAAACAAAACATACATTTGTGTACTCCTCCTTTTTCCGCTCTTACTACTTTTTAAATACATTTCTTTATTATTGCACACAGCAGAACCAAATCACTTACAATCGACAACCACCCAAACTTCCCCTGATCCTTTTCAAAACATCCCTTCGTATCAAGTTGCACCTCATTCTTGTGTGACACCCTCCAGAAATGAATGCCTTGCATCCAGCCCTGCTGCCAGTTCTTCAGACATCAGTGGTAACACCCCCCCCCAGTTTTTCTCCCTTTCAAAGAGGTAATAAACTGAAATACACTTGTGTTTTTGAGTGATTTTGTTTTATGTCTGCTGGTCATGGAGAGCAGAAGTTCCACCAGTTATTATTATCAAATTATGATGATACCAGGAAAAGTCCACAATTAATCCCCAGATTTGCTTTGGAACAGAACTTCTTCACAGATTTTCCTCACACACTTTATAAAAAAAAACTTCCTCATTGTCCCGTCTTTGTTGCTGAGTTTGCTGCCATGGACACATGTCTGTCCTCCCATGGCAATTACGTTTACTGCATACCGTAACTTCACAATGATTGGTTGTTCTTCTCTGGCATGGACAGATGTACAGCGATTACGAGAGATAGCAATAAACAGGAAATAGGAAAAAGAGTGTTCATTGTTTAAAAATAAAAAAAAGACAGGAAATGACAGTCCCTTCTCTACCCAAAGTTACTGAGGACCTTAAACCTGCGTTTCCACCGTGCCCTGTGAACTCACTGAGCAATTAACCTGCCCCCCGCCACACCCCCATCCCCACATCCCCATCCCCATCCCCATCCCCATCCCCATCTGTATCAGACTCTCATCTCTGGCCGTGCAGGGCAGGTACCACCGGTGTCTGTTGAGGTTTGCCAGGCTGCGATGCTGGTGGCCACATGGGGGTCTGGTGCAGGTGGTGGTGATGATGGTGGTGGTGATGGTGCAGGTGGTGGTGGCCCGTAGGGGAGGACGGGGGCAGCCAGGCAGGCTGGTGACTTGGCGGAGAGGAGGCCCAGAAGGATGAGGGGGCAGGTGGAGAGCTGGCCATGGAGACCGGGGCAGGGCTCCCGCCGCCAGCACCTCCACTGCACTCCGAGGCCCGCAGCTTGGAGAACATGGTGATGGTGTCCGGGAAGTTGGGTGGAGTAGCGGGTGTGTTGCGTGGTGTGCACATCTGGGCAAAACGAGCATTTAAAATTATTCAGCAACATCCATTTCTCCACTTGCTACAGAAATTAGGAAAAACATGTGCTTTTTGTTCTCCTGTGACCATGGACTACTAGAAGAGTCTTTGAAAGCAAGGGAATGCTCATGACTCATGATCATGCTCATGATCCGTACGCTCAAACCCAATGCTGATGACTCTCAGATCTGTAAGCACATCCCCAATGCTCATGACTCTCAGATCTGTAAGCACATCCCCAAAGCTCATGACTCTCAGATCTGTAAGCACATCCCCAATGCTCATGACTCTCAGATCTGTAAGCACATCCCCAATGCTCATGACTCTCGGATCTGTAAGCACATACCCAATAGAATTTTGACCCTGTGCAGTAATTTGTCCTGCCACATTATAGCTGTGGGTTGCAGGTGTCTATTTTTAACAGTAGATCAAACTCTACATTCCAACAAACTTTATGACCGAGAAGTTCTATGAGTGGGGGGCATCTGATACAGGGTGAACAGACTAGGATTGGTCAGCCTCTCTTTTAAAGCCCTACAGCCTTTTTAATACGAACAGCTGGGGCTATTATAATTAGTATTATAAATAATACTATTTGTGCTGGAACATTTTCGGTTTTGTGTCTTCTGAAAGGCTTTCTACAGGTTTTCATTTGATCTCTTTGGACTGGCTACATTTCAAAGGCACGTTCAGCCACGCCAAAAAAACATTTCAGGGGTAATTTTTTAAATGATTTGGCATCATTTGTTTTTGATAGAATGTATATCTATATATTAGGTTGTGAACCCAGGCATTGTATCTGTTGATTCTCTCAGATATAATAATTGATTACTGACCGACACACTCACAAAACAAAAAGGAAGGGGGGCCTCTGCTATAAATATAACGCACACTGATGCCAGTGATGGTATTCACTAGGACGTCCCATGCTTGCAAAGTCAGATGGTGAGAGACAGATTACTGAGAGCAATCTAAGGGGACAGGGGGGAACATATAGGGAGAGTTCACAGGCTGGCAGTCAAGGTTTAAGAAACTGAAGTTGTTTCTTTATGAATGTTACCGACAGTCTTCTGGAGATTGATAATCCATAATGTCTCATAACGTACAGAGGAAAACCTCCTGCAGTTGTCCACATGGGACATTAAAGTCCTGTTTTCCTAAAGCTCAGACACTCGCCGAGTAGGGGGATGCTCCCGGTCACAGAACAATGGCCAACTCTGTGTCCCTGTGTGGTGGGGGCAGGGCATGGCAAAATAGCAGGACTTTATCCTCGGTCAAAGAGTAGAGCAGACTCAAACACCAAACTTCACACACTTAACACGCCGCTGCTCATTCAGGGACTTCAATTAGCAAAGCAAAACTAAACTTCAAACAACCAATCAAAGTCGGCGGGACTGAGCGGATGCAGAGAGCAGCTGGGGGTATAACAGCCCCATCTTCACACTGATCCAGGCACTGCACCGGCTCGAAAAAAGTCCAGCCAGTGTTGGGAGGTGGGTATTAATACAGCCTCTGTCGGGGAAGTTGATCAATCGGCTTCCTTCTCTTGCTACAACCACTTCTGCTTTGTCACCTAGAAAGGAATCGTGTGCCTGTTCAAAGCGATAATTTCATCGGCCAACAACGCCCAAGATTTAAATAAACTCTAAAAGAAAATAGTCCATTAACATAAGAATGTACATACGTTCAAAGCAGTAATAATTTAATTCTAATTTAATTTTATTCTTAATTTAATTCTACCAAGAATGTATGTGATAACAATTAAAGAGTACTATATTATTTTCTGCAGAAAGCCACTCTTTCCCCACTGCAAGGCAACCATAATGAGTCTGTTGCAGGGTTGGCTGCTGCTTCAGAGAGAGTCTCTAAAGCCATTCAGCTCTCCCCTCCCCCTGCATATCCAAACGAATGATGTAATGGCTGCGCCCAAAATAACAACAAAGCAAGCTCCTAACAGCCATGTGGCCACACACACACACACACACACAGCAAGAAATAAGCACAATGCACTAAAGGTTAGCTTTCACAGCAACAGCTGATCGTGTACCCCTGGCTCTCACAGCAGACCAAACACAAACATTTCTATTGCTGTTATTAAGCTACACGATTGGCGACCATGTCAGAATTGGTTACACACAGCGGCAGGAAGTACGTAGTACAGTAAGCTGCATACAATACAATTATTCCAATGACGGACATAACAAAGCACTGTTCTTCCACGCACTAAAACTATGTTCAAACCCGCTACATAAGCAAACTGTCATTTAAAGCGTTCTGCTTTTAACGTAGGGGAAATGGGAGTGGTTCACTGTGAAACAGACCAAAACCACGGTATATAAAGCCTGCATTAGCTCAGACTGAAAAGGCCGGTCCCCAAGTCCGGCCCAGCTGCGACCATCTAAAAAACGCTGGCTTGGCCACATATGCAGCAACGTCATTCGGGAGCACTCTCACACTGCAGAAGTCAGATGCCAGAGTGGCTGAGAGCCAGAGAACACCACCAATGACCTCTCCAGAGATGCCGACAGGATGTAATGCATGCTTTACGCATTTTTTTTACAAGGTAGGCTTAAATTTACTTACCATCTGGTGGTGGTGGCCAGGGATGTTGGCTTCTTGGAAGAAGGAGCTTAAAGCCGTCTGTGGGAGAGAAATCACATTGTATGATTTGGAAATGCCTTGTATAGCCATTTCTTAGTCTGCCTTCATTTCAGAACTTATTACTATTATTATTATTCCTCTACTTGAGTGCCAGAATTCCCTTCACTCCAAAATTACGACGGAAAAAGAATGGCTCTAAACAACGGTACTTAGACTGTGCGGCATCTAAATAACGTCTGCACAGGTAATCATCATTTGCCGCATGCCTATCGAGCGACGCAAAAAGGGCAGAATTCATTATTAAACATGAATAACACAAAACAAGAAGCTGAAAACAGTAGTGTACAGCAATTAAAGCATTTAAATACAAACAGATCGCTAGACAGTTAATATCAAAATGACAAGCTGGAGAACAGGAAAAGAAATGAGATGCCTTGTAATCGCTCTCCGTCTGGGTTTCCCACCACAACTCAGCCAGCGTCTGCCAATCTTCCTAGAAAGTCAGCGAGTTTGAGGTCTCTTCGTCACATTTGGCAACGAATGTGCAAAAATGTCCGCCCGTCAGTCCGATATGCCCATCAACCGTAGCACCATGTGTTGCCCCCTCCATTATTATTATTATTATTATTATTATTATTATTATTGCCTATGATTGGGAAATGTGCAGCCAGCACGCTTGGGATCTGGGCTCCCAGGAAACTGGGCAATTCCCCTGAACAGCTTGCAGCACAAAGCCACACTAAAGTGCCAGGACGGCCACCGCTCAGGCAAACAACGAACAGCAGTCAACTGTGTCACTGGGAGGTGCCACGCAGCGCAAGAAAGTGAATAAACGAGGGGACAATATCTGACCATAGAGGTTTGAGACAAATTACCACAACCGAAGGAAGATTAGTTTGGCACCACACAAGTTGTGTCAATACTGGCAGGCGGGTGTGGTGAAGTACAGAACATGCCCACGCACGCGGGCCGTGGTGCAAAGCCTGTGGGAAACAGCGTCTCCACCAGTAAATGAAGCAACTGACCTGCTAGCTGGCGCTTGTGGCATGGCAAGGGAGCCGATTTGCCACACAGACAGAAGAGGAAAAAACTGATAATGGCATCCAGTAATGGCATCACGCAGATTCAATTACCACTGCTGCTAATAAAGTACATATACACATGCTGCAGCACAATGATCTGCTTGAGTTTGATTAAGAATGAGGGAATTTAGAATCCCCCTGCATATTATTAGAAAAGTAACCTCTTATTTTCACTTCAGTGTGACTCTCCTCCACAAGCAACAGCCTGTGCTCTTAAAATAAACTGTAGGGTAAGCAATAATAAGTCTACCCGCTGACCTACAACCTTCCGAAAGCAACTGAGAACACAGGGCTTGAAGACTGGCCCATTTGCCCAACAACACAACAGAAGGCTAATCAGTCTCAACAACAGAAGAGCCCAGATAAAAGTAAGAGGCTGCAACCTAATAAGCCATCTGTTTGAATGATATCAAGGACAACAAACAGGGATCTGAATGTAGGAGACCATAGCGTCATCACCATGGGCTGCACGATCATATACTCTTCCGATATGAATGAAAATCAAAAAAAAATTAAGCTTTTCATTACTACCTTTGTCATGTTCTAAACAGATTTATTGTAAGTTTTAAAGTAACTTCTATGTTAAAAAATAAAATAAAAAAAAAATTTACTTGATCTTAAATTTCAGTTTTGATAACCATTTACTGAAAACGAGTGACCTGTTGCAGTGTAATTATAACATTAACTTATTCCAGAACACATTTTGGAGAACACATTCTTTGTAAGCGTGTGTCCACCGTAAAATGGGCCTCTGAGCCTGAAATTTACAACAGCTGGAAGGATAATGTATCTTAATCAGGTTTGTCCGCAATGCCCTTCCAAGCTCCAGTCTAAGTATAGGCCACTGCATTCTGCTGGACAAGGGCTGTTGAGAGTCCAGTACTTCACTTACTCTTTGAGCTCATTCCGCAACTTTGTGTTACGATGGTAGATATCCTCATCAAGTTCTCAGATCTTCTTAACTAATCTTAAATTACGTGCAAGCATATATTGTCTGGACACATAAACCCTACTGTGAACGGCTCATATAAACCCTATAAAAGAACGGCGGTGGTCGTTTTAGTCGTTTTCAAACCAGTAAAACGTGTTGTCTTGGTGATGTAAATGCCACATTCATGTGGAGACATGTTGTGTACATAATAGTTTTAACCTCAAGATCCTAAGAGCATGTCGTTGCCAAAGTAAGAGTGTATTTTATAAACATAGAACACACCATACCAGTTATTCCTGCACATGTAATCTATACTCGGTTCTCGGGCTACCTTTTTACCAGTCTCAATCTTTCTACTGTAGGGTGCTCAGTCCTATCCAGAGTTTCAGACAGTTCTACACCTATCACATTCATACAGACATCTTCAGAAGATTCTACATACACATTGCAGCTACTGCAGAACCTCATTCTGCACAGTTAAGTGAGCCAGTGCTAGCTTACTTCAGATGTCCCATATCCTTTTTATTACATTATGCTAGTGGAGGTTTTTTTTGTGTTTTTTTATTCTGTAATCAAAGAGGCAAATGATTGTCAGGCCAGCTAACTAGGCTACTTCAGTGAGCTATGCAAATAACAATAATTCCCTAGACATTTCCCCACTGGCTAGACATCTACAGGGAAAGCAAAAGCACACCAGAAATAAATTCTTGTGGAATATTTTTTGCAAAGACACAAATTAAGGTTATCATCAATATACAACTAAACAACTAAGAAACAAAAAACATACTTTGTCTTCCATCAAATTTATTTTTTTAAGTAAATAAGAGATGCCAAATTACTTCAAACCTCTGCAATCAGTTCATCCACCTTTTACTTGGATCACACACAGAAGACGCTCCCTGTAGTATTTTATCAGGTTGTGGCACGCTATGCAAGGTATTTTTGATCATCATTCTGTAGAGAATTCATCTAGCTCCACCAGATACCTTGTTTTTTTATTTGTGAACTGCTGTCTTGAGTTCAAACAACAAACTTTCAATTGGATTAAGGTCTGGAAGCTGCAATGACCATGAAATGCTTCTTTCTCGTAACTCTGCTGTTAACACCATATGATGCTGTTGCCATCAACATCAAATAGTAGTTTATTTTGAGATGTTGTATCCTGATGATGCCTGGCTGTCATGGAGAACTCAAACTTTTAGGTTGCCTCTCAAATCATTTCTAACAGAATGTGGTTGCCAATATTTTCAGGGTCTTCCAGGCAACATAGTAATTGTTCCTGTGGCCTTGAACTTTTTACAATCGATACTATAGCAACCAGTAAATTTCTGCCTTCACCTTACTAACTAATTATCCATGATCTGGACTTCTAATGTTGAGTTTCCTGGCCTTTACCACGATGGTGGAGGTTATTGACTTTTCAAGCTACCTATTTGCCTCATTTTATACCACATGAAAACAGCGACTCGATAACTTCTACAAAGTTCCATAATCTTTATAGACAGCAGACATTTGATACAGAATTCTTTTTTTTTTTTTGTGTGTTATGCTTGTCGAGTGTGAATAGTTTTGTACCACACCATTTGGTTGACCACAAAGTATGTTGCTGTATACTGGGTTATATGTTACATTTATCAAGGTTATGAATGTTACTGAAAACACAATAATGTTAGCTACTTTGGTAAGAATTCCAAAGTTCTGGCCAGAAAAAGACTAATTTTCAATATTTTCAATAGGATTTCGATTTTCTATAGGTATCTCGGGATCAGAAGCCGGGTATGTAAACATAAACGGTCAGAATGTTGCAATAATTCGTATTTCAAAAAAATAATTGTAATCGTGCTACCTATACTCGTTTCTTATTACAGGCAGTGCAGACAGCTACAATTCAGATCCCTAATAGCGAAGTGAAAACACGTCTACTTGGCCACATATCAACTATTTAGTTGTTGTAAACATAATCCCGGAATTCGAAATAGGAAGAGGAGGACGGCTAGTCAATGTTTATTAAAATAAAACACGTAGGCAATGTCCAACGGTGCATTCTTTCCTTCTACCCAAAGCAAGTGGTCCGACATAGCTAATATAAATTACTATAAGGCTCACGAGGCAGAAAACATCTCCTCCTAAAGTATATAATCTTGTCTTCCATATTATCTAGCCAGCTAACTACTTCGACATCATACGTAAACTACGTGTTACTGTATGGCTTACTACGAGCTAGCATCTCGGAAAATGCACTTCCTGAATAAAGAGTGATAGTATTTTAAACCACAATTTGCGCTCTACCAACCAAATATATTCAGCCAGCTAACATGTAACTGCAAAAATAATCTCCATGCGGGGGTACACACACACACACATACCTCGAATTGCCAGTGAGCGGCTTGAAGAAGCTGCTTTGCTTGGTCAGCGGCGCAACCAGCGGTCAAAACAAACTGGTTGATCATAACTTGGTGCCTAAGTTCGTCCATATTCACCGACATCACCTCAGTTCTCACCACCAATTCTTCGCGAACGACTATAACATATATTTATTTTCTTGTACTCTTGATCATAAAGGGACACCGCAGCTCTTCCAGTTAAATCTCGCCTTCCAGCAACAACAAATATTTTAGTGTCATCACCAACAACAAAGCCGAACTTGTCCACCGATTGGACGACTGGGTAAGCGAAATCGTACATACAGATATCCTATTGGCTATTAAACATATTGCCAATCTGTAAGAGTGACGTAATTGTCAGGAGCGTAAAGTAGTGCATTGGACACCGGAAATTCACAAGGATCACGCTCATTGGCTTCTCTGCTCAGAACCGATCTGGAAATCGGCCATGTTGGCCAATAATTTGGTGACTTTTTATTGGCTGTTATTTCATTTGTTTCAATTGTTTAATGGTCTTTTATGATATGATAAAATATGGCCAGTCAGATGTATAATGACCAAATTTGACACCAACAAAACAACCACAATAATAATGTTTAGCATTCCTTTAATTTTTAAACCAATTTTTAACAAATACAAAAGCTTTACTATTAATGGTAACAATGATGCTGATAATAATTATCATCATCATGATTAAGATCAAACCATATTTGTGTGTTTTACATATATTTTGAGGAGGCTATAAACAGACTAAAAGATTTTCCTGAACTTTAAAACATTACACATATATAATAAGACTAACGATCTGGTCAAATAATCTTAGTGAAAGTAAATAGAAATACAAACCTCAAAATAATTTCCATTTGATTTGACATCTCCTGAAAGAAAAAAATGTTTGCACTTCGTAGAAGCTACTTTTTAGGGCATTTCAAGTCCCCATTTTAGGAATTATCTTACAAATTAACTAAAGGAACTTTTGTGGCAGTTGAAACAGAAGAACTGAATTCAGAGGTAAACATCACAAAAAAAGAAAATAAATTATCCAGTAGTTTCATAAACCCATTTAGTCTTTGTAGGTTTCTTTTTTTGTTTTCATAGGACAGAGTTAACTAAAGCTGACAATCGCTCGCCAAGGAATAAAATAACTATCCAACCTAGACATTTAACTGATAATTACAAATAGATGCAGTGCCCCTTGCCAAAGAGATGACATTGCCTTATCAAGTAAGGGATTAAAGGTGGCGCCATTTCATATAATATAAATTGCTTTTCGTATGCAATTTATGACAAATTGTATACCTTTACAATATAACAAATTATCAACGTTCAATTATGGAGCACTGGAACGTTAATGGTTATTTGTTTCGACTTAATTTTAATAACTTCTCTTTGAAAATTCTTTGTGTCTTATATTAGTTATTTGTTACCTTAATTAAATCCCGTGTTCTTCTATCAGTGTATATTGTTCTCTAAAATAAAGGTCTTCACATATAAAAGGAGTGTGTAGTAACGTTGGTCTTCGTTTGTGGTCTGCGTTGTAGACTCTGGACGAACATACATATCTACAATGATAGTCTTGAGGCAAGCTCCGTCTACTGTTGGTTTTAATTATTGTCAAGTCAGAGAATGGCTTTTAGCTTCAATACTAAACAAGAAAATTACAGTCTCAATAAACTGGATAGTTTTATTTTGTCAATTTGTGGAAAGTAGACACAAAACAAGCATGAAAAGATTTTGACTACTATATATTATTTTAGCATGGTTGGGTACAGTCAGTCACTGAGTCCTGGGTACCCATTGTGTATGTAGGCGTTTGCACCAACTAAGTTCTCATTCTGGGAGGCATCAAGTGTCCAGTTTTCAATTCCTCCTTTCGTACTGCTTTCTCACAACACCAGTCCACTTTAGTCTGCCTCCAGTGCTGCCTTCATCTCCATGCATATGTCCTCAGAAGATCTAGCTCTTGGTATCACCTACATTGGCATGAGTTTCCAGGACTAGAGCAGCGGGGTGGCGGGAGCTAAATATTCTTGATGAGTTTATTTGTTCTTTTATGTTTGTCAAATTATTCTGCAGCAATTTAACAAGGTGCAATATACATTATAAAGAAAGTAACCTTTTCGTAAATTTTTTCATAAAGGCTTACTTTCACAAATCTTTGCACCCAACCTCGCTCATTTCTTAGTGATTAATTAGCGAACACCATGCCATTTCTTCTCGTTTTTATAGCATTGTCTGACAGGTAACGTTGTGTTGATACTGGGCTGGTTTCCTGCTATTTATGTTTACATCAATTATCAACGGTATGACTAAAATATAAATTGCTTTGGATGATAATAGCATTTGCTATATACATACTATAGGATATATATCATATATTTTAAAGTTGTATTTAGGGCTTAACGATTAAAATAATTTATCGCGATTAATCGCATGATTTTTTTGATTGTGCTCAAATTTGGCCCTCAATAAACAATTTCCGTTTAAAAAGCAGTGAGTTATGTTAAAAGCATACTGTGTTTTATTGTAATGGCAGGAAACGCAAAATAATCTATCAGAGTTTTAAAGCATTTTTTTAACCAAATTTCACTGTAATTTTCAGCTTTTCATGTCTCCGATGTTAATAGGCCTACTTCCAGAGCGATGAAGTTAGAACACGTGTGCTTGTTGTCTAGTTTAAATCCCCAACATATGTATATTTCCACACACTGGGGTATGCAAACTTTTGGCGACATAATCTCTCTCTCTCTCTAGTCATCTTCCACATCGTTAATTGCCCTGCAGCTATCCACTTCGCTATTGCATTTATTAGCTTGTGGCTCGTTGACTTGTCCATTTGCCTCCTGCGCACGAACTCTAAAAGACTAAGCTGCTGCTGTCCTGCATTGCTAGCCCTCTCACTACTACTGCCGGCATCAACTCTGTATTTTTCTTGTAAATGATACTTCAGACTCGATGTACTTCGGTGATACACAAATTCACCATTACAGTAGCTGCAAATAACTTTACTTTTATCCAAAGACCCATCTGTAAGGGTTTTGTAATAAAACTGGCCGTTTAAAAGCCTGTTAGCAGCTTTCTCCAACATTCAAGCTTCTTTAATCAGCAAAGCTAGATCTAAATTCAAGCAGTCGATTGACAAACAAGCGCGAACGCGTGGAGTTGTATTTTAACTATGGATGGTTCTAAGGCTAAAAGAAAAAGCGTTAATTGCAACAAAAAAAAAACGGCGTTAATCATTTGAAATTAATTGCACGCATTAACATGTGAACTCTGACAGTCCTAATTGTATTTCATGTTTTTCTCTCTTTCCCCAATTTTCCCTATTAGGCTGATCGTGTCTGAATGATTGTATACGTGTTAATACATTTTATTTAAACACGCTATTGTCTGTTTCTAAGTGCGAAAAAAAACAAAACTTTTTTTAATGTAGCACCTCTAGCGTGTTCTTAATCTCTATGCAATAATTAAATAGGTGGGATTTCTATAATAACTTATCGGTATTTAACTAGTGTGTACACAACTGCGTACCTTATTATAAAACACTTTCCTCAATTAACTTAAAATATCAAAATAGTCGCTATACACAACGGTGTTAT
>JAOYSI010005097.1:0-13782 GCA_025775065.1 Hiodon alosoides
CAAATACTTATGTCCTGCAATAAAATGCAAATTAATTATTTAAAAATCATACAATGTGATTTTCTGGATTTTTGTTTAAGATTCCGTCTCTCACAGTTGAAGTGTCCCTATGATAAAAATTACAGACCTCTACATGCTTTGTAAGTGGAAAAACCTGCAAAATCGGCAGTGTACAAATACTTGTTCTCCCCACTGTATATATATATATCACAATGTTACTGCACTTCTCTTTACCTTGATGCGCTGTAAAGTCTGCACAGCAGTCAAAGGCTTTCCTACTTTTTGACATTGCTCACATTCCAATACCTTTCAGAAATAGTTTTATATCAGCTCACAGCTCACACAGTCTTACACAGTTAGAACATCTAAAATAACAATTTAAAGCAACACATACCCAATTTTCAATGTCAACTGACATGCCATGCCAGTACAATCTGGCACAGATGGCAACACGTGTTTTACCAATCCCTGTGTGCCCACCAATCGGAGAGGAATGTAATTCTTCAAAGAGCATCCTGGCTTCCTCTTTGGTTTTGATCACATTTCTACTTCCATAAAAAGGTCTCTATCTATATTAAAGTGAAAGCATGACTATGACAGAAGTAGAATAAAAGGACATTTACCATTGTTGGAAAAGAAAGATCAAGATGGAAACAAATGAATAATAAAATAAACATAATTGAAAATTAAAATAACTACCCTTTAGGTTGAATTTGAGGGCATATCTTCTAATGTTCTGCTTTTTGGACTTATCATACCCTGATGGGTACGATCCTACTGACAGGAGATTATATAGTGCTTCCCACTTACCTTCCATAGTTGTTAAAAAAATTAAAGAAAGAAAAAAGAATCAATCATCCTACCCGTCAGATTGTCATACCAGGGCTACTACTCATTTATTTTAGACAGGTAGGACAACCTAATTGGGTATTTTGCACTATAAAATCATCCTACTCGTTTATTTTAGACTGGTAGGACAATCTGATGAGGTATTTTGCACTGTAAAATCATCCTACTCGTTCATTTTAAACTGATAGGACAATCTGATGAGATCTTTGCACTGTAAAATCATCCTACCTGTTTATTTTAGGATGGATCGATAGATATAGCTATAATTTTGCGCTACGGTAGGAAAATGTGACAAGGTAGGACAAATCGACACCATGTGTGTACCATGTGTCTAGCTAGCCTAACTTTACCATGAAAAATGCTGACAAAGTAAAACTTAACTAAAATAGTCAAAAATGTACCTCACATGAAGAAATCCATGCGCAAGTAGTAAAAAATGATGGGTGTGTTGTTCAGCATGACAAAAATGTCGCATTATTGATGTGTGCATGTGCAGTAAGCCCTGGTAGCACAATCTGACAGGTTGGATGAAATTTCAGGACACCGGCCGCACTGTGACTATGCCGTGGCCTACCGTAACAACATCTTTATTTACAGTACTGATTGGGATGTGGCCTGTGCGCCATTTGCGAGCTGTCTTATGTGCTTTGAGGGGTCATTCCCAACTTCGCCAACCTGGCCTGCCCTTTGACGGACCTCTCAAAAAAAGGGGGTCTAGACTCGGTCCAGATGGCCGATAGAATTTGTGGTGATCAAAGTGGCTCTATGTAGGGGAGCTGTGCTTGTTAACCCTGACTGGAAACGACAACGGAACAACGGAACAAACAAATGACCGAAACTTAAAATGATTCAGTCAAGACTCTGCAACTGCATGTTTTACAAATGGTAAGCAACAATATGTCTGGGTATTCATAAAATTGTATTGCATGCTGTACACTGTACACTATTCTAGTTTTCCATATAGAGGAGGGCGGTAATTATTTGTCTCACCTCGGACAGCAGAGCATCCAGGATCGTGCCAGACTGGTTGTCATAATCGTAACCAACACTCATAAAGTAATTCAGATTTACAGTAGCTGATGTCACCTACACAAGTGTGGAGTGCTAACTAGTTATTTGTAAACGCAAGGCTTGGCATATCGTTCCCAAGTGTCAAGTGTCTATATATGTGTAATATATATATATATATATAGTATATACAGTTGTGCTCAAAAGTTTGCATTCCCTTGAGAATTGGTAATATGTACCATTTTTAAAGAAAACATTAGTGAGCTGGCAAAAAGCATTTATTTTATTTCTTATGGGATTCATATTCAGCTGTAAGTTATAACAGAATGGCACAATCAGAAAACAAAACATGTCAACAAAGAAAAAAATGAAATGACCCCTGTTCAAAAGTCTGCATACCCTTAGTTCTTAATACTGTCTATTGCCCCCTTTAGCATCAATGACAGTGTGCAGTCTTTTGTAATAGTTATAATAATAATAATAATAATTATAATGTAATAATAATTCTTGCAGGTGGTATAGCTGCCCAATCTTTGGTCGTCTTGCATGAACCGCACGTTTGAGATCTCCCCAGAGTGGCTCGATGATATTAAGGTCAGGAGACTGTGATGGCCACTCCAGAACCTTCACCTGTTTCTGCTGTAACCACTGGAGGGTCAACTTGGCATTGTGCTTAGGGTCATTGTCATGCTGGAAAGTCCAAGAGCGTCCCATGCTCAGCTTTCGTGCAGAAGAATGCCAATTGTCTTCCAGGATTTTATGATAACATGCTGCATTCATCATGCTATCAATTTTCACAAGATTCCCCGTACCTTCAGAGCTCACATACCCCCAAAACATCAGTGAGCCACCACCATGCTTCACAGTGGGGATGGTATTCTTTTCACTGTAGGCCTTGGTGACCCCTCTCCAAACACAGCGCTGGCCAAGCGACCATGCAGCTCTTTTTTGTTCAAGTATCATCGTATTGTGCTCCATGAAACAACCACACCGTCTTTTTCCAGAGCAGCCTGTATTTCTCCTGAGGTTACCTGTGGGTTTTTCTTTGTATCCCGAACAATTCTTCTGGGAGTTGTGGCTGAAATCTTTCTTGGTCTACCTGATCTTGTGTTGGTATCTAGAGATCCCCGAATTTTCCACTTCTTTGTAAGTGATTGAACAGTACTGACTGGCATTTTCAAGGCTTTGGATATCTTTTTATATCCTTTTCCAAGGTTCCATTAACTTGTTACCCAGGTCTTTTGACAGTTCTTTTCTGCTCCCCATGGCTCAGTATCTAGTCTGCTCAGTGCATCCACGTGTCTGCTCATATGCATCCTAACAAACTCATTGACTATTTATACACAGACACTAATTGCAATTTTAAAAGCCACAGATGTGGGAAATTAACCTTTAATTGCCATTTGAACCTGTGTGTGTCACCTTGTGTGTCTGTAACAAGGCCAAACATTCAAGGGTATGTAAACTTTTGATCAGGGCCATTTGGGGGGATTTCTGTTATCATTATGATTTTAAAAAGAGCCAAACAACTATGTGAGAATAAATGGCTTCATTTTTTTGCATGATCAGTCATATTTTCAAAAATAATTCTTTTCACAAAAATTATCACACATTTCACAATTTCTGGTATGCGAACTTTTGAGCACAACTGTGTGTGTGTATATATATATATATATATATACACACACTTACCTTTCTGTTTAAGTAACTTTACTAGCTTGTATAATAGCTTCATCCTGTAATACAGAAAAATATTAATTACATTCTATCCCACTGTAACACAATTTGTCCTCAAAGACACAAAATGGGTTTTTCGCTATATTACGGTACAAACATGTATGGTTCAATGTCTCCATGTAAGAGAAAATAGTTATTTCTTGATGTGAGGAAACACTTGAAGCCATTTTTTAAATGTAAAAGTTACATCAGCAGCCTGTTAGTGCTTTCAGCTTTGCTCAGAGGAATTTGTGTTGAGTCCGCCTTTAAAAAAAAAGGGGAGGGACAGGGCCAGAGCAGGAAGCACCACCTCACATAAGCTGCAGTCTTTCAGACACTGGAAAATATGGGTCACCTCTTAAATTTAGCAATGAATTTTAAACAGTATACCTAATCTGCCGGCCTCTTGGCGACTCAAAAGGGGATAATAAATTGGGTTCCTACTGATAAAAAAAGAGTTTAAATAAAAATGCGATTGAGTGGCAAGTTGTTGTTTTTTTTAAATCACTGTTAAAGTAAACTGTCCTGTATAACAATTGTTATTCTGTATTAACTGTCTAATGTATTAACTACTACTAAGTACATGAACATGATCATGAATTTGACAAGACATCTTGTTTTAAAATGTATTTTTAAATATATATATATATATATATATATATATAATTTTTTTTTTTTTTAATACATTTTTTTCCCATAGTGAATAAATACAAAACACATTTGACTAGTGCTCTCGCTATTGTTAGTTTAGCATTCTCAGAATAATTAGCTTAACCAAAACATTTAATTTAAAAACACAAGAATGTAAAACTTCGTAACAGTTTACAACATTTTTTTACCTCCTGATAAAAACAAGAAGTATTCTTAGGGATGGCTGGGGGCATACGTATTAGGTGAATTTTCGGGACCAGTGCAAGACAGAAAAAAGCAAAACCATTTGCTAAGAAAGTTTTAATTAATCACAAATGAAAGTCGCCCTCAAAACTGTTTCCACTCACAATTTCCACTCACAATTTCCAATTACTCATGCTGTATGGCTAGCTACATAATTGGAAAACAGTTAAAAAGCCTGTTCTCTAAACACGCTGTTAGTATGAAATGGTGCTTCCCTGTAACGCTAAAACTTTGTGGTTTGACGTTGTCTCCTGTGATTATCGATGCATCACTGTATTATAGTTCCCCTACACTAAATCAATAGGCTAAGTAGTAGTTAACTAAGTAGCTATCTCTCTGGCAGCTAACTTTCTGGCAAGAGTGGTTGTAAGTTTATGTGCAAGAAAGTTAAAACATTGTTTATTGAGGTACTGTTATGTCTATGCACGCAACTATGTTTGTCTACACACCTATGTCATGGGTCGCCCACAGCATTTCTGATTCGAATCCACCAACTCGAAAGAATGGATTGAAACGGAGGAGGTTAAAAGTTGTTTATTATAGCAAGTCTGAGTAGATTAAATTAAACAAATTAAACTTTTAAAACTTCTTCAACAGTCCTGTATTTATTTTTTTTGAAAGTTCACAATACATTCAGTGGCCAGATTTTAGGCACTTCACCACCTTCGCTCCTACAGAGAGTGAGTTACATAGCAATATAAAGCAGGGAGACTGGCAGCAGGCATTCAGGGCCAAACGAGTGATCTGACTTGAAGCTTGTCATGATCATCAGTGCTGGTTCCAATATCTCAGAAATGTCCACCCTCCTGGGCTTCTCACGCACGACAGTGTTTAGGTTTTTACAGTGGTGTATAAAACAAAAAAACAAAAAAAAATTCAGGCTGTTCTGGAGGAAAGGGGAATACTCAAAGATGGAATGTGAACAAAAGAAAGTACATTTGTTTAGGATAACTACATTAATTTGGACGCTTTCCTGGCACTTCATTGACACTCACTCCCTCATCCTTTGTTTTATGAATGAAAGCAAAGCAACATGCTTTCTTTAGAGCAGGGCGTCAAAATCTAGTCCTCGGAGGGCCCACTGAGGAACTACCTCACAATTGGTGTCTGATTTACATCTGAAATCCCCAGTGGCCTCATTTATAATGCTTGCGTACGCACAAAAACCATGCGTTTACAGCTTTCTAGGCTAAGTCAGCATTTATGAAAACAGAACTTGGTGTGAGACTATGCACATTCCCACGGCAGCTCTAAACCATACGCACACACATTCTGAAGAGAAAAATTATGTGGGTGAAATAGTGACCCAATCTGGCCGGACGAGAAAACACGAATTTCGTTGTTTAGAGCACCTCTGTGCATTATTCCCTGCATCATGTGTTACTGTTGGCCTCACTGGCATGCAGCTAAATGAACCTGGGTGCCAAGCGGTTTACCCCCCTAAATTGAGTTATCTCCTGCCAACACTATGTGGTAGCACCTTGCCTATAGTTCTGTAAACATCCTACAAAATCAATTTGTGCTGTATGTAAATTGTCGACCCACTCTGTTTGTCTTTGATGCTGGCCTATAAGAAGCCATGTCTGCCTGTATGCATCAGATGCTTCGATAGACTTAGGCACTCTGCTGTAACCATCTCCCCATTAGGGAATTGTTGTATATTTAGTGTGTTTGTAGTAAATCAAGGCTCAATCTGAAGCTTTCCTCCTGAACAGAGTGAGTATCTTTACTAAAATAGTATCTTTACTAATATATCAAAGTATTGTCCCTGTTAGAAATTAGACATATATGGGTTAATATGGCTTAATTTGGCGTAATTGATTCCCAACCTTTATATCTTGCATATGCGCACAGTAAACATCCAATTTGAGGTCACTGTTCGGCATAGGATGAATCAGACACATATTATCTCCAATTAATTGAATATAGTTCACACTGTCATTCAGTAACCCTTAGAATCCTATAAATACCTTAAGCCATTGCGTCATTGTGACATCCAAGCCCATGGCTGCTTTAGCAGTTTTGGAGGTTATTGCAAATGGGATGATCAGACGCGAACATTATTTCAAAGACCACACAGATTTTCTAGCAGAGGATGATGAGTGGCTCATGAGCCACTTCCGGTTTCCCAGGCCCAGTGCTGGAACGACAGACTCGTCGGAACAACTCCATACCAGCCCATCTCCAAGTTCTGTCCACAATTGGCTTGCTGGCCTCAGGGACTTTCCAGCAGAAAATAGCAGATAGGTCCAATATTTCACAGCCCTCTCTCAGCTATCAGTCATTCCAACTGTTTCGGATGGCATATTTCCATTCACTGTAAACAATGTCAAGAATTTTCAAAGGCAATGACTGGCATCACTGTCTCCCCCTTTCAACTGGTAGCCGATTGTCCTCCCGGTGGCCCCCTGCAACCCCACTGCAGCATCATCTGTAAATAAATGCTGTTAGGCCTGCAGAAAGATCATTGCGTTTAATGATGTTTGTGTTTGATTGGAGTAAATCAAGAAATTTCAGTGCAAGCAAAGTGTCCTATGGAAACATCAGTGTCCTATGGAAATCATCCTACACTCACCCACATGTGTGAGTTTGCAGATGTGTTTTTCCCTCTGCCAGGTCATACAACCATAGTCAAACACCATATCCATTCCCCGCCGGGTACCATGGATTGGACACAGCCATATCGTATTCCCCAGCACAAGAAAAAGGTGCTGCGGGAAGAACTGAGAAAATGCTGGATATAGGAGTAATCAAGGAATCCTACAGCGATTGGTGCAGTCCGGTGGTGCTGGTTCCTAAACCGGATGGGTCGGTGAGATTCTGTGTTGACTACAAAGTTTGACTGTCAAAGTTGGATGCTTATCCCATGCCCCGGGTGGATGAGCTGTTGGATCGGCTGGGCACTGCTCGCTTTTACACAACATTAGATTTGACCAAGGGCTATTGGCAGATTCACCTGTCTCCAATGTCCTAGGAAAAAACAGCTTTCTCCACTCCGATCGATTTGCACCAGTTTGTCACTTTGCCTTTTGGGCTTCATGGAGCGCCAGCCACCTTCCAGAGGCTCATGGACCGCTTGCTCCGGCCGCACTGAGTCTGCCACCGCCTACCTTGACAGCATCGTTGAATATGCGGCAGCATATGCGGCACTTGCAAGCGGTCCTGGGTGCTTTGAGGGTGGTTCGGCTCAAGGCGAACCCCGGCAAATGTGCGATTGGGCAGAGGGAGGTATGGTATCTTGGTTTCCTCTTAAGTAGGGGCCAAATTCAACCCCTCCTAGACAAAACCGTGGCCCTTTCCCCTCTTACATCTAAAAAGCAGGTGAGATCTTTCCTTGGTTGGCTGGGTACTATCGGCGGTTCATTCACCAAAAAGGGAGGTCCACACCCGGTCCATTGGACGGAGCAGTGCCAGATGGCGTTCCAGCAATAAAAGCGGTTCTGTGAGGGGGACCTGTGCTTGTTAACCCTGACTTCTCCAAAGTGTTTGTGTTACAGACGGACGTGTCGGGGCGTGGCGTGGGAGCTGTGCTGACCCAGGAGGTGGACAGGGTGGAACATCCTGTCATCTACATCCGCAGGAAGCTCTCCCCCAGGGAGGGTTGGTTCAGCACCATTGAATGGGAGTGTCTTGCCATCAAGTGGGCTGTCCTGGCCCTGCAGTTCTATCTCCTGGGTCACCGATTTCTCCTGGTCACTGACCATGCCCCCCTCCTGTGGCTCTACCGGATGAAGGAAAACAACTCTCGGATCAGCAGATGGTATCTTACACTGCAGCCTTTTCAGTACTGCCCTACAATCCACCGCTCGGGGGCTCAGAACGCCACAGCTGACTTCCTGTCCTGGCTGAGAGGGGCTGGGTGCCGAACGGCATGCTACAGTGACTGTCCACCCACCTAGCTGACCAGCAACCCCACCCCTGGGTACCCCCATTTGTCTACGCCCACAACATCAGTCGGGAGTTGAACCCACACTGTGGTACAGTTGGGCAGTTTCTACAGACTGAATCATGGGCAGAGAAATTGGTAGCCGAGAATCCCTGAATGCCATGCAACATGCTCACTTCTAATGACGGCATGTCATAATCTCAAGTTTTTTTAATTAACTAAATTAAAAACTAGTAATACTGAATAATTAAATTACAGCATGTAAACATATCAACAACAAATACAAGGTATGTTGGTGAAATTAAAATGTAAGCAATTTGCTTTCACTTTTATCTACTACAGCTGTTAGTTAAATAAAGAGGTATTTGTGAAACAGCAAAAAAGGTTTGCAGGGACATCTAGTGGATAATAAAAATATCCGTTTTTTTTAACACAGATGGTTAGATCATCCAATCCAAATTACTCACTGCAGTGAATTGTTACAGCAACATTTGTTTAATTTAAACTGCAATACATGGTACTATGATCAAAAAGAATAAAACATACTGTGTATATTACTAGGACATTACTGTGTATTTGTATGTATATTTATATGTAAACACATTAATGTCCTAGTTTTTAGATAAATGTTTTTTTTGTCATCTTCATTTGTGCATAAGTAGAAAAGATCTATTTTTTAATTTGCAAGTTTTATTTAATTATTTTTGCATCTTTGCTTCACAGATTTTGTTTACATGTGCCTAAGACTTTTGCACTGTACTATACAATTATATTTATATATGACATCTTAAAATTCTAAATTCTATATTGAAATATATTGATATATTAAAAAAAAAAAATTTAAAAGATTTTTTTTTTTTTTTTTTAAGCGAAAGGACGATTTTAACCCACACTGCCTGTTCCTTACTGTTAAACATGGTGGTGGTTCTTCTATGATATAGGCACCCAACTTATTGGACTCATTGGGTCCAATTATTACTCTGTGTGGTAGAAATACAGCTAAGAGATTCAAAACCATTTTTGGAGACCAGGTTCACCCAATCCCGATGATGCAACAGTTGTCTCCATTTTCCTAGACGATAACACCCCCACGGATACTGCTAAAGGGATTCAAGAGTAGTTTCATGAACACTAGGAGGAAGTAAAACACTTTCCATGGCATTACCAGATTTAAACATCATTGAACCATGTCCAATATTTTACTAGGTGCAATTCAAAACTTGCATAATAGTTGTAGGGACTAAGCACTACAACAGCCCAAACAAACTACATTTCACTCTCTTTGGCACCAGGAAATTATATCATCAGTCCATGCCCCTCCAACACCCAGTCACAGAGATCCATAAGCAGGTCATAAGTCAAACTTCCTTTAAAACCATAAAACGGACATTGAACGGATTCTTTTGAACAGTAAATAAATCTCGAAAGTGGCTATTAATTCCAGGAAACAGTAAGACTCCTTCCATTCAAGTTCAAGTTCCTTCTGCATGATGGATCGTGGTGACAGAAACCTGTTATTCATCCTGACAAGGAAGAGAGAAGTCAGTCCAAGAGCTAGAACTAGACGATCCCAAGTTCAGGGACTATTTTAGAATGGGTAGAGGCGAGCTTGAGCACTTGCTCCATCAAGTTGGGCCAGAACATGGACACAAACTGTATTTCAGTAACAAATAAAAAATTATGCTTTGTCTGGTTACCTATATTACTACTTTGTCACTTTTATAGGTCATAGGCTACCTGTCATATTGACCTTTGTTTAATAACCGACATCCTAACCTATAATCCATAATAAACTACAACTATTATTTTTATTATATCAGTAGTTATTATTCTATAATTAATCTGTTTATTAAATACATAAAGGTTTAGACTTTAATGATGATAATGATTTAATATGCAATTACATAAAATATAAAAATAAGATTTTATTTATTTATTATTTTGTAATTATATGTATAAGTGAATTGGAGATTCCTTTCGCTCTATTGCATTTAGAGCATTTAGCATCTATTGCATTTTCTAGCATTTCATTTGCTAGAATGCTAAGGTGGGTTTCTGTACAGTGGCACAGATTGTGCACAGTGTGAGTGAAGCCATTTCAGATTGGTCCTAGACTGCATACTCTTGTCTGAGCAATAGGACTGGAAGGAGATAGCAGCCAAAGGCTCTGAGACTTTCCAAATGTTATTGGAGCAATTTACGGGAAGCATGTTGTTATATCGGTCCCACCAGCCAGTGGTCTGATTAATTATAATTACAAAGGATCCTTCTCCATTTTGCTAATGGGACTGGTGGATGCCCACTACCACTTCAGAATGATGGACATGGGAGCATACAGGAAGAGCAGCGTTGGTGGGACCTTTAACGTCTCAGTCTTAGGCACTGCTCTTCAATGTATCTACTTTAATGTCTCAACCTTGGACTGCCTCAATGACTCATTACTACCTGGGGTAGATGACTAGAGGCCCATGCCACATATCTTTGGAGATAAAGCTTTCCATCAGCAGAGGAACCTCATCCAGCCTCACCCAGGAAAACACCAGAGAAGTGAGAAGCAGGGTTAACTAAGGGCTACCCCATGCCAGGAGGATGGTGGAGTGTTCCTTTGTGATCCTTATCCCACCACCTGCCCACCCCTGTCTCCACTGCTCTAGACAATTGCACCTTACATCACTCCACACCTGATAGCTCATTAAAATCCTCCCTGTCCACTGGTTGCTTCCCTACTCCATTCAAGCAGGCCATAGTAACATCTCTACTCAAAAAACCATCATTGGACCCAACTGTACTAAATTACTTCCAACCAGTCTCCCTGCTTCCCTTCCGTTCCAAAACCCTTGAACATGCCGTTCCAAAACCCTTGTATTTACTTGGATGTCTCATCACCACCTCAGACTCAACATAGCCAAAACGGAACTACAATACCTCCCAGCCAAACACATTTCTTTCCAGGATGTCTGCATCTCAGTGACAGGCACAAGAGTCACATCAAGTCAAGAATCTGGGAATCACCCTGGACCATGATCTGTCCTTCAAGGACCATATCGCTTCAGTGGCTCGATCCAGATTGAGGATGCTGATTCATCCACAATAGCATCAAGAGTATCCGTCCTTTTCTCACAGAACAATCTGCACAGCTTCTGCTCCAGGCACTGGAGATATCCCACCTGGACTACTGCAATTCACTACTCCTTGACTAGACCTCTCCTTCTAATTAAAAATGCTGCTGTTCGAGTGGTCTTCAACCACAAGAAGTCAGTCTTCAACCCCCTCCTCATCAAACTCCACTGGCTCCCTGTTGCAGCTCAGATCCACCACAAGATCCTTACCCTCACTCACCAAGCTACCACTGGATCAGCTCCTGGCTAACATGTCTCATTGAACATCCCCACCGGATCCTTGGGATCCTCCACTGCCGGGCGTCTAGTGGTCCCTTCTTATGGATTCAAACATCGTCTAGTCGACTTTTCTCATTCAAGTTTCTACTGCTTTCAAGTGGAAACTGAAAACTTGCCTCTTCCAAAAATACCTCACACCACAATCTTGAGGGGGACAGACGTTTAAGTGCGTCTGTCAGTCTCAATAAAAAGAGTTAATCCTCATAAGACCTCATCATAACTTATCTCTGATACTCCAAAATCTCTGGCTAAGCCCATCATTTAGCGGGAGGGCATTGACCAGAATAACGGGGAGTTTCAGGGGCAGGGGATGGATTTTGCATTTGTGTCAGATTTAGGCCTGAGCCAGGTGAGTTGATGGGCCCTTTATTCTACTCCTGCAATGTGCATGATACAAGACATATATTCAAGTTAACAAAATTGCTGTGAAAGAAAGAATGAAAGCATTCCTTCTGGTAACTCCTGATACCTACTCAGTAATTTCCTACACTAACCTTCATTGGTGACTCCATGGACTCAAGTAAAGCCTCCACATTAGCAGTTATCCCTATTTTCTCTTCCTCACATGGGAAATTGGGGCTGGTGGTTCTCTCTTTAGCCAAGGGCTTCAAAACGCGGTGGACACAAGCAAAGGAAGTCTTGCGAAATGCTGCTAGCAGCAAATTTTTTATGGCAGAAAAGGGACTATGCACAAGATCAGTACCATTTTACGTAGATGGATAAAGAAATTATTAAGACTAAGCAATTAGTTAGTATTAGTTAGTTAATCCTGCAGTTAGTAAATCTTCATTTGATACTATAGATCGCCATATCGGCTTGAAAAACCTCATGTTGGAATAAAAGGAACTGCTCTATCTTGGGTGAGGTCATATTTGATAAATGTAGTACAACAAGGTTCAGTGTTGAGCCCCCTCTGTTCTCTTTGTATATGTTACCCCTTGGTGATATCATCCGCAAGCACAAGATCAACTTTCATTGTTATGCGGATGACACGCAGCTATATCTGTCAGGGAGCCCGGATGAGGATTTTTCGTTGGCTAGATTGGAGCTTTGCTTGAAAGAACTAAGAGATTGGATGTCCTCTAATTTCCTATTGTTGAATTCTGACAAAATAGAAATGATCATTCTTGGCCCAAAGGCCATCGAACAATGGTTCAATGACTGGACCATGTGCTGGACCAAGATGGAAAGACGGTAGAACAATTGATCCAGATCTTTTTTTTTTTTACCATCATACTACAGATATTACTAGAATTGCATTCTACCACCTGAGAAAAATTGCCAAGATCTGACACTTTTTAGGTGATCGCATCACCTTTTTTAGGTGATAGGCATCACAAACTATGGACATTAGATTTTTTAATTCAGCTCCTAGTGCCGGCTAGCGGACAATGGGCTCCCCCATTAAGCCGGGTTCCTCTCAAAATTTCTTCCTGCCAGCCTAGGGGGTTTTTCCTTGGCACTGGCGTGCTTTTGGGGGGTCAGGCCTGTACTGTATTTTTCTGTATGTAAAGCGTCTTTCTGACATGGGAGAAAGAGCTTTATAAAAATAAATTGATTGATTGATTGATTAATCCATGGTTCTAATATGGTTCTATTTTATTTTAACAATAGTTTATTGCAAATATTTAAACTATGTATATAGTATCATATTATTGAATTACTAATGGTACAGTGAAATTTAGTTCTGTTTGATAACTTATTTCAAAACACTGAAACTCAAAATAAATTATTGTAAGGTGACATTGGCTTTAAGGTTTGTATGACAAATAAGAAACAGTTTTAGCAAAAGTTTAGCAAAGTTTTTTTGCATAAGTATTGTGCTGTGAAAGCTCCCAGTTTACACAGATGAAAGAAATGACCCTAACAAGGACACAATTACATTACCATTGGCCTCTACCTGTGAATCATTAGTTGCCGTCACATTTTCTGGATAAAATCCAGGCTGGGAATCTAAATTGTGTGTGTGTGTGTGTGTGTGTGTGTGTGTGTGTGTGTGTGTGTGTGTGTGTGTGTGTGTGTGTGTGTGTG
>JAOYSI010005098.1:0-13782 GCA_025775065.1 Hiodon alosoides
CACCAACTCGCCTACACTTCCAGCAAAGTAAAAAAAAAACTCTTTTTAATACAGTCAGCGCTCCGGAGCACAGATGAGCAAATCTAGGAAGAGAAGGATTTTGATATTCCGTTCTTTCAGCTTTTGTTGTTTCCTGAGAGCAACAAGGTTGTTTTTTTTTCCAGAGAACCTTTAAACACTTCCTCTTACTATACATGGTAATTGCAGGTTTATAGGATAGAATCCTCTGTGGAAATAAAGAACAGAGCACAAATGGGTCTACAATGATAAGTGGTTTACTTCCTCCTGTCTCACCCCACCCCCTTATTTGGTCCACAGTGCGGCATGATCTTAAAAAAAATAAAAAATTAAAACCTACTCTAATTTCAATCCACATCCATATTAGAATAATAAATCCAACTGAAAATGGATGTGATTGGATCAGATGCAAGCCTATACCATCAGGGTATTCCGAGGGTACCGCTGGATCCCACGTCTAGCGTGTTTGTTTATTAATTAGCATGGGCGCCGCAGTTTCCAAATGCAGTTTAGCGAACTAATATGACTGTGAAGGCAATGAGGTAATCGTAAATAATTAAGCAGGATTTCGGCGCTAAAATTATAAAAGGGACGGATGCCCCCCCCAACACACACCCTCCCTTCCCATTCTTGCTCTTCTCCCCTGAGTGCAATCTCAGCTCAGTCTCATGTGCTCGGCAGCACCCAACAACTGAACCAACAGATGCAGCTTCTTCCAGAAAAGACAGTAATGATTGTCAGCTGCAATGTGTCCTCAATATGTCGCTCTGGTAGCTCAGCTGTTTGAATACAGTAGCCTTCAAATGCATCCATACCCTTGGTGCCATAGTCTAGAAACCGAAATATAATTTCCCAGAAGAACCGTACTTCATCCATATTTTCATACCCTGATTTCAAGGTAATGCTAAAGGAATTCTTTATAAATAAATAAAATAAGAAAATAAAAGAAATTGTGCTTCAAACGATACGATTCACATCTCTAATCCGTATTTTGCTCATTCGATTACACTAGAAGAAACGTGCCGCAGGCTTTCGTGAATTTTCTGGGGGGATTTTTTCGGAATGCTAAATGTTGTGGAACATTCATTAGATAACCAAATAAATGTTAGCTGTTGTATTGAATGCTACTTTTAAGAAATAATACTCCATTCTATTCTTTACAGTTAAGTAATGCTGGGTAAGGAGAGAGGGTTGAAAATGAGTTTAAGTTTGAGTGGATTCTAAGTGATGAGTCGTGTGCAGTTCACAGGATGTCCGTTCCAAGGTGTGCCTGTGTGATTTTAAAGTGGTCTGTCTGATTCACTTTTCCGTACAGAATGAGTGGGTAGATTACACCTACAACCCAATTTGTGTGTTTTTTGTTATTTGGCCCTCCAGCAGTCACACGCTCACATTTCCAGACAGGTCATCATGTTGAACTCTCTGTCTCAGATATTTTTTCAAGGAGTGACCAGAAAATTTAAATTTAAAATTAAAAATGTTTCCTTTCCAGGAAGCGTGTGCGTAAAGAGAGGCGTCTGAGCAAATATCACATCCATGCAAAACATTGTTGGTCTGAAACCCTACTTGCATTGTTACCTATTTGCATAAACAGATGGGCCATTTTAACATAATCCCATTAGCCAAAAATAACCGGCTGCCGAAAGCAAGCGCGTTGTCGTTGATTGGCATGCACCAGTCAGGCATGTGTGTTTAATTTATTCAGCACTCAGATGGTCCTCGTAAGAATAAACACCCCCTCGCATTCCCATGTAAATAGCTTCAAACTGTCTAAGTAGTCTGGCAATGGGATTGAACCTTGAGCTTCAACCCATGTGCCCCAATCGAGCTTCTAAACCACCTGTGGTCAATTGTGATTATGTGTCCTGTATTTGTGATACTGGGAATAAACACTGCCAGCAGTGGGGATATCAGTGCTGGTGTACATTTTTTTATGTGTTACACTGACTTAGGCGAGTGTTGATTATGAACGGATTTCTAAATTCTATTAATTTAAAAAAAAACTACTATTTCTATCTATATCTAACATTTGCTATCAAGGAGAACATTATGTCAACCACATTTTTAAAAATGTCATATAGGATATACAGTATATGTATATATTCCTACAATGCGTAATTTTATTATCTTTATAGGTATTCTTATCCAGAGTGAGCTCCAGTGGTAGATAAAAGTGAACAGCAAATAGAACAAACTAAACAAAAAAAAATATATATATTTTATCATTATAAAGTGGAAGCTGAGCTAATATGAACATGAGTTTCTCAAGATAAGGAAAATAATTTCAATTCTAACAATGTATATCTTAAATCACAAACCCTGAGGTAGCATTCAGTAGGTTCACTCGTCAATAATGCTGGGTGCATTTTTGGTTGTTGTTTTGTTTTACAGAGATTGTCCGGGCCATGACTTATGTGATTAACCAGGGCATGTCCATGTACTGGGGTACCTCTCGGTGGACAGCTATGGAGATCATGGTAAGTGTGAACTTTGCTTCTTCGGTCCTAGACCTTGCTCCTAACCCTTTTTCATGACTGAAGTTAAATGTAAGTCCTGAGGGTGCAGCGCAGCCCGTTTCTCGTTTCTGTCTGAATCCCAGAGCTGCCACTGTATGATGTTGGACACACTGAAACAGACAAATCACCCAAACCAGCCTGAAAATACTGCTTTGGTGTGAACCAGTGTTTTCTATTGTGGTGACTCTTATATTTGAAAAGATTTCTGGGTTAGATTTTAGACTCTACAAATCATACAGACAGCACAAGTCTTTTTTTGGTAAGCTAAGCTTTCTATTTCTTGTCCCTTTTGCTGAGATATGCCCTTTTTTTTATAAAAAAACTTACATACTCGCAGGTTTTGGAGAAATGAATCGACATTCCTTTTGAAGGGGTTCTTATCTCATTTTAGTTGTCCATACCAATTTTTCGGAAAATCCTGCTCACGCTAATTCCGTGCAATTCAATTAGGGAAATATTAAGAAGAAGCCATCCACGCTTCAGAACAGATGAAAGCGGAGTAATTTAAACATCATAAATAATTAATGGTTATGAATGGGGCTGATCAGATGGAAAGAGAGCAGTGGGTGGAGGAGATCTAATGTGGTGTAATTTCAATCAGAGTGCAATCAAACCACATTGTGGTGTTACGCCAAATTATGTCACTCCAAAATACGCCTGCTAACACTGCAAATGTGCAGTTATATATGAATATTGTACTTAGGCCAATCTCAGGAAACCAATCTTGCAAAAAAAGCAAACCTATGGATTTAAAACCTTTTTTTTGCAATTTGTCCATATCTATGAACAAAGATTTTTGGTCAGCCTTTGTAGGTGAGGAAACCCAGTCTTAAAGATTTAAAGAATTTAAGTACAACTTAACAAAAAACATAAACGTAACTGTATCCTAAAGATAATCAAAGTTTTTAAACACAACAGTTTAAAAAACGGATTACCCCTTCGGTTGTCCGCCCTAGTTCTACCACTAACAAAATAAAAATATCGGAGCATTTAGACAGGGAAACCGGCAAACAATAGAATCATTTAAGAATAGTGTAATAAAAACCAGCTTGTATTCGCTCAGGACTTTCTCCAACAGACGCTCCAAGTCACCTGGTGCTTCTGCAATTTCGGAGATTCATGCGGTCTCTCATAAGTCAATACAAAGGAATGGTCACTGGCAGAATCGGTTACACCAGGAGCAATTGAAACATCCTAGCCGGGGTCACTGTCCTCCACAACTTTATCGTGTTAAGGGGTGGTTTATAGGCCCCACTCCGTCCACAGGGGAGTCACTTCAGGCTTTGGACATATGTACATATAATATAATTATATGATAGACATATATAACAACCATATTTCTAAAACGCTGTACTGGCGGTGGTTCCAGTGGACTCAATTCTGTATTTACCCTGTCTCTGTTTCCAGGAAGCGTACTCCGTTGCCCGACAGTTTAACATGATCCCACCAGTGTGTGAGCAGGCAGAGTACCACCTGTTTCAGAGGGAGAAGGTCGAGGTGCAGCTTCCAGAGCTCTACCACAAGATAGGCAGGTTTCAGTCAGAAAATGCAGCTGAGCGGTTATTGAGGAAATTAACTGAATTTAACGTAACTGAATTATTTCTGTGTGGAAATGTTGAATGAAGTGCAGTTAAATAAGTGTAAAAGCAATTCTCTGCTAGCATCATCAGTGTAACTGTACTCTCAGTCTTTAAAATTTGCATGTATAGCGGGCTGTTCTTGTGCCATACGACCAGAGGCTGTGAGAACTGTAACTGCTGTGATTATGCCTAATCCATTCCGCACTCAGTTTTACACCGCACAATATGTTTATGTCTGCAGGCAGAAGAAGCAAATGTAGCCATGCGCATTTACACTGTATTTTGAGTGTTGTGATCTCAACTGTGTAATTATCAGTAGGTTAGGTTCTCGCATCTCGCTTGTGCGACCAAAGCAATGTGCGCTAAATGTGTTCTCTGCGCGACTGCAGGCGTGGGCGCCATGACTTGGTCTCCACTGGCCTGTGGCATCATCACTGGGAAGTATGAGAACGGAATCCCAGAAACGTCCAGGGCCTCCATGAAGGTATGTCTTCTGTTTGTCCCAGAGGTCCCCAGGCTCAGCACCATGAAGAAAAATACCTTCTCAAAAAGGTCTGGGTGCGAAAGCATCTTCTATTCCAGATGTTCTTCTTGAATAGCATCGAAAGGAGAAACGCGTCATTCTTTTTAAGACTGTCACGCAGTAATTATCACTAGTCACCAAACTGACGGTATTGTGCAAATCATTATAATTGAAAACTTGAATTTCCTCTGTTGAATAATATTTTTGTTGCCAGTTACTGGGGCAGGTATTTAGGACTACTGTGTCTAGCTTTCTGGTTCAAATCACAGCATAGTTCTTGCAGCCTTGGGCAAGGTGCTTAGCCAGAATCGCTTCAGCAAATACCCATCTGAATAAATGTTATGTAAATTGCTCTGGATAAGAGAGCAACACAACTCAAATATAATTGGAGGCCACTGGATTTGCTATAAGTTATAGCAGCTTTTCTTTTACCCATGACACTGTTGGTCCTTAAAAGAAATGAGTCTAATGTTGCCACTATTGGCCAGGTCCCCACCCCCTCTCCAGACACAAACACACACACACACGCACCCTATTCTCCACAATGCCTTTTGAAGGCAAAAAGACTGGTCAGTCATGTTGCTGGGTGGATCATGTGTGCAGTAGCATGCAGACGCATTCAGTCACTGGGGAATCAGTGATTCTCAATCATCACCATTATGAGAGCTTCTGTGTTCAAATGAGTGGCACGTGGACACGACATATTAAATTGCACGGAAATTTTGTACCTGCCTGACGGTGGTGGTCCGAGCAGGATTGATTAACCTAGCAGCACATTCTGCTCTGGTCTTAACCCCTCTAGAAACATGGGTAGATTTTCCACTTCGGCACAAGAAATTAATGTATTACCACACTCCCCTCTCCCTTCGCCACAAAATTAAATAATTTCTTTTTTCACTGCAACTGGTGTTAACCCCCTTTCCTCTCTTCCTTATCCCCAGTCATACCAGTGGCTAAAGGAGAAGATTCTGAGTGAGGATGGCAGGAAACAGCAAGCCAAGCTAAAGGAGCTGGGTCATATTGCCGAGAAGCTTGGCTGCACCCTTCCTCAGCTGGCAGTGGGTAAGAAAATCTGCATCTTGTCTTCAGAAACGTTCCCACCGCTAGCAAAGTGTAAACAGAAGAGACTATTTTTTACCGTAAGTACTGTAATTTTCTAGTCAGGCACATCTCAGGAAATCTCTTCCCCAACTCAAGAAACGTCAGCCTCCTGCACCTTTTACTGTGTTTATACTTCCACCTGCTGGATATCTCTGGTAGTATTCTGAGCGTACTTACTCCCTGAGAAATTTTTTTCATACCAGAGCCATCTGACAGTGTTCCTATTCTGAACCCTTCAGCTTGGTGCCTTCGGAATGAAGGTGTGAGCTCTGTGCTCTTGGGAACTTCTAACCCAGAACAGCTGACCGAGAACCTAGGAGCTATACAGGCAAGTCACGCACAGTTTACATCAGCATCCTTAAAATGCAAAGAGGAAATACGCTATATTTACCATAGCCCTCTTCAGAAGTTGTGTATTTACATCTGAGCGGCAAGTAACTTTCAGCAGACCTGGGTCAAATGCATAAGAACTTATTTTAGAAATTACATCTTTATTTTCAAATACAATGCTAAAACCTGTCTTGTACTTGGTAGATTGAGTACTTGTTGATTACATTAAACGTATTCAAATACATTAAAATACATATTACACCACCTACATGTCGATCATAAAGGACCATTTTTGTAAATAAAATGCTTTATTACTAATGGGCTGGGTGGGTCGGTAATGTAAACACAGAAGTTTGAAATACTTTTATTAATTGTTTCAAAGGCTTTAAGCTTTCAATCAAGTATTTATTTTCTAATCTTTATAATGTACTGTTTGCAATTATATATGGTTTGATACACATGTGCTGATGTTATCAATTGGAAATTGGAAGTCAGTACTGAGTAATTTATATATTTTTTATATATATATTTTGAATTCTTCAAGCAAACTGCAACATTCAGTGCATGCCAAATCAAATATGTAAACTTTGAGGACATTTTTGGTCAAAGTATTTGAATGTATTTACATATCCTGAAATCAAAAACTTTGTGTTCAGATTAATGGGCATTCAAGTTAAATTACATATGCTTTTTAATTGGTGTGTTCGACGCACTTTTTCTAAAAATGCAATGTTTTATTCAGGTTCTGCCAAAGATGACTTCTCACGTAGTGTCGGATATTGATCACATACTGGGAAATAGGCCCTACAGTAAGAAAGACTACCGTTCATAAGGTCCAGATGTCACCGGTGTTGGTGGATTCCGAAGTGGATGTGTCGCCTGGAACTGCTCATGTGGAATTTGAACGTAAACATAGCTCCTTGTCCATAAACAGCGCACTCAGCTTTTTAATCCAGTTCCACAAGCTGAGATACTCTACATGTGCATGTCTCTGCTGGAAATGTGTACCTAAACTATTTTAAAGCACATGAAATGAATGATGGAAAAATATATATTCCGTATACCTAAGCAACATGAAAAAAATACTGTATTTTGTTGAAATACAGTATATTACTCTCTAAAGCCAGATACAGCTGCTGTCCCCTGCTTGACCTCTGAGAATTATCTTCATGATTTAGAGTGCTGGAGGGCAGAGCTCTAGCTGTCACTGTGTGTAGAACAGTGGAATTGAAACACAGGGACTTCCTTCTTTAAGACAATTAACTGCAGCTCAGCTTCTGTAAAGAGTTGGGAAAACATAACCTCTCAGCCTAAATCTATTGAAGAAAACCCCTGCTTCTTTGCCTGTGCATTAACGATTTATAATTGAATGATTTGAGTTTACCTACGCCTTTATGTCAATCATGGAGGACAATTTTTAGAACTAAAATGCGCATTTACTGAGGGGCTGGGGGGGTCAGCAATATAAACCATATAACTATAACATGTATAACAAGTACATTTTTAGGGGTTGAATCCTTCTCGGTTTTAACCTTGTTAGTGTCCTCGACACCCTTTTGGCAGATGTAAATATATATAGTACATTGTACAATCTTCTCTTCAGGAGCAAAGAGTCCATTCCTTTAGTGGTTTTTTCCTCTTTACACCTTTGTTCACCCCGTTTTATTACTCATCCGGAGTTTGTTGTACAAGACCCCAAAGAAAAACAAAACTAATGGGTAAAGAATGAAGTCTCCAACAGGATAAAAACGCATTTGAGTGTTCAATTTAATTTGGTCTCTCCAGATAGTTATTCTTGTAATTCATCCAAAACATCTCATTCCAAAGCTCAAAGTTCTTGATTTCTCACTTTCAATACTTTTAGAAAAATTTTAAACATAAACCCCTTCATTATTGATGTTGGTACATTCACTGTAGAGAGTGCCTTGATTGCCAGGACCTTCTTGGGCCAATAGCACAAGTTTGTCACTATGGGCAATTCCTAGGTTTATATGACATGTAAATTGCAGCAAAATCACTGGGGGGGGAAAGAAAGAAAATAAAATAAAATAAAATTCTATGTTTTCTACAATTTGTACAATTGTATGACAGAAAGAACTTTGCTTTTCATGCCAATTTGTGTCAGAGTCTCTTACCATATTACACTTCTTTTGTTACAGAAATCAGCAACTTCTGTAAATGTATAAAACTGAATAAATGATTCTGTTGTGGATGTCTCGGTTGAAGACCTAATTAAACTCTTAATACAGAATATCAAAACATAATTAAACCAAAAACAATAGCTCTGGAAGAATCACTTTATTGGCTTAAAAAAAAAAATCTTTATGATTCATCATGAATTACATATTCTCAATTTTAACACCCACCCCCACGTGACCCGTGTCCTGTCACGCAAAAATAAAAAATAAAATAAAAAAACCTTTCTGCCCACAGACATCCGCCCATCACCAACAAACTGCTTGAGCAGAGGGTGTCAGGTTTACTTTGACCCAGTGGACAGTAGGGCGATGAGGCCAGAAGAAACACTGATCGATAGGACATAGTTTCTGATGGGACTTTGTCAAGGGCTATCACAAGATGAAGAAACATTTAATTTAAACAAAAAGGTTACTACACAAAACTTTCATGTCTCACCACTTACTCATGGTTACCAAACTCATGTTAGATGGGTTCTCTTTATTCCCCACTACACCAACTATGCAGTACTCTTTTGCTTTTGTTAAACTCATCTCAACCCCTTTTGGGAATTGGTGGTTGTGACAACGCATCTGAAATAGACTTCACAAACCCTGCCAACCTGCACAGGGACGGTGAGGAAGTACAACTAGTCTCCTCCAACTGTAGTCGGTGTCGAGCCACCCGTTCCGTCTTCATTCTGCAGGCTACACAGCCCGCACGGGGCACATCCCTCCCAAATGGTACGGCAAGCACTTGGGGTGCTGATAGACGCTCCTTAGCGACAGCCCGGGAGAACCCCTGCTGATACTCCCACAGCCAATCGTGTACCACCGCTGCACTCTCCCGACCACATTTTCATACTCTCCATGGTTTAAATTCTGTGCATAAACAAACTTGCGCTCGAGTAAAAGCTGCACACGTCGCTGCTAGGGTTAACTTACTTCTGGCCTCAAAGCACAAATTTGAGTTTTCCCTTTGCCAGACAATTTGAATAGGAAAAGGATACACAGTGGGGTTGAAGCTCTTCAACAGGAAGAATGAGGCAATAATAACAAGCACCAGGAAGAGAGTGTTGTTGTAGAAGATGGAGAAGGTTGTGGCCTCATAATCAGCCACCTCATTCTTTTTCCACAGGATCCTACAGCAGGTTGAAAAACAAGAACACAGAATGGCGACACTTCAGAGAGAATTAACGGCACCGCTTTAAACAAACCAAACACACCATATGCATGTGAACAGAGCACCCAACAACAGACGAGTGGATAAAACACTGCACAATCATTAATAAAGATAAATCAGATGTTATCGGCCCATTCACCGAGACTGACCTTTCATCTTTCTCCTTGCGAGACATCTTGCGGTTGTCAGCCTCAGACAACTTACGGGTCACCTCCTTGGATACAGCATCTTCTCGTTTCTGGGCAACCCTGACAGGACAGTGACATACTTGCAACACATGCTAACCGCACACACACAATAAATAAAAAAAACTAGGAAAACTACAGACTGAACAATATTAATTACGAGATATGTTAATAGAATGCAAATAAACCCACTACGAGAACCTCAGTATGATTACAATTTCAAAGGACTACACAATAAGGACCATAAGATCATTAAGATCACTTTACTTACTTGTGCTTAAGGACAAATTTGACGTTTTTATATGCAAAAGCGACGAGATACGTGCTGACAAGTGTCATCACACCATAGAGAACCGCTGACTGAACCAGATCCATGTGCCAGATCCTCCAGAAGAGCCCTGAAAAAGATGCGAGACGAATGATCACTGCAAGATTCTATACACTACACTTCTTAAAACAATTCGTCATAACACGACGAATGGGAACACATTTTTAACCCGGATAAACCGCTGAAAGTATAAGACTTACTGGCTGATAAGGTAAACCGAAGCATGTCCCTGAATATACCAGTAAGTGGTTACTTACTGAGAAAACCGATTTAGATTTAGTACTACTAACTTTAGCACTGATGAAACGGATATATAACAAAATATGGTTTCTGTTTGTAATGCTAACTACACAATTTTCGAAAACTTGCAAAAATAGTAAAGGCATGGCGTTTCCCATTCAAACATCTATGCCTACGTTTTTACGTGTTACTTACATACAGGGATAGCAGAAACTATAAGTGCATTCCCATAAAAAAGCGCCGAGGACTTCGCAGAAAGGTTCCTGCTAAAATCCTGAAGAAGAAGATCTTCTTCAGATTGTTTGCTGTTGCTTTTCGGTGCCATGATTCGTTCTTTTCAGCTAAGGCTTTGGGTTAACTATGAAACAGTGACACGTAGCCCAGCTAATACAACACTTCAACCAGCAACGTTAACCTTGCGCCTCGTCAGCACTAAATCGGAAGAAGATGAACCGGATGTTCTCGGCAGAGTCGTGACGTCATACAAAAACTATAGTTATTTAGATATTTAATTTATACATGCCGATTTTGTCCTTGTTACTGATAATTATATCGTTTTTCTGGCATTAAAAAAAAGTTTATATTGGTGTAGGAACAGTTGCGTGTATTTGGGATTTGCCGTTACCTAAATATGAATTGAACTGAAAGATGCATAAGCAAAAAGTCGATTTAAACAATTTTAACTAATTTTAATTCTGTATTTTTTTAAGGCGTCAGTTATCCTAATCATAAAAGAGTAAGCCACATGAATCTCCGGAAATGATGTAATTTCTTTGACAGGGAAACGATGGTGGGAAACTCAGGAGCATTTCATTTAGAAAACAAGTAACCATTTTGAATCCTTGCATGTCCCAAGCTGTAGGACGTCCAGCTCCCTGTTTGTAATCCAAAAAAACAAACCAGTTTTCAGCAATTATTATTCAGCTCCTGGTGTGGTTCTAATCGGGCCTTAAGTACTAGTTTTCGCTTACATAGAGGTTAACCCTGCAGAGACGAGCCCGTTATTCAATAAATTGATCTCTTTCTGATTTGTGACATAACTGGCAAATGTTGGCAGTGTGGTAAGTTCCAAAGCATTAAGTCGTGGAATACATTTAGTTTACCATATTTGCTTTGTAGGTGCGAGTTGTAATAAACCAGTGAAATATCTATTCATGCATATTTGCAATTAGTCTGTCCATGTCAAGTACTATACATTAACCATTGTCAAACAAACGTTAACTGCTCTGTACTGTATTTCTTCACCCTAAAAAAACATTTCCCTCCCTAGCTTCAATTTACCGTACAGGTATGTATGTGCACCACTCGCATAAAAATACCCTCACAGACCACGTCGCCAAAATTAAGGTTTGCTAGGGTGATTTAAATAGCACTCGAATCGCTTTTCGGTATACAACAAAGAGGTTATATAACTTCTCTCACAATGCCTGAGGCCCAAACTCATCATATCCCCTTACATGTTTTACAGTGAGCCAATGGGGAGACAGAAATTAGCACTACAAGGAGACGAACACAATTTGAACATTGCCCCCAGAAATAATTCAAGAAAACATGGATCAAAAATCAATGAAAGAAATGCAGAAGAAAAAGAGACAAATGAGATGAGAAAAACTAGTAATAAATCATGTAATTATTAAAGGAGACATTCAAAATTAATCAAATAAACCAAAAAAAACAGGCCTAGGCCTTGAAACAAAGCTCAGTTACGGAAGTTACTGAACAATTCAAACCAAACTGACTGACATTTAAAGGAGAAGGTAATTTATTTGTCCTGAGCCCAAGCATCATGACTGGGGGGAAGATGGACTGCCTTTAAAATAGAAGGACCTGGTCAGGCAATGGCTTAATGATACTGATATCCATTTTAATGTGTTTTAGAGTCGGATTGTTTGCCTGTGATTTGCAGCAGCAGCAGCAGCATAGTTAATCCTCCATCCAAGTAAAAAATTCTGGTGTGTAATAGTTCCACCAGAGGGCCATCTTTACTCACTGCAGAAAAGTAGAATGGCTATGTTTCCATGTTTAAGTTGTAAAATTCTGGAGAATCTTTTAACAAACACTATAGTAAATTAACAAGGTTATTGATTATATTACTAGCGAGCTATATCCAGGAGCAGTTGTCCAGTTGAAAAGTTCACCAGCATGTAGACCAAGAATTGCTTTTGAGTGTTTTGTTACAATAATATGTTTTTATTTTTTTTATCTCACTATACCAACCAACATGGTCAGTGTCAAAACTATTCTGGGTCAGTTCCACCACAAATTCATTTTTAACTCGGCCTCTGTAGGAGGAGAATTAAAATAGGGAGGGAGTGCCAGGGCACAAAGGCTCCCGTCCAAACCTATTACACTCAGGTACTATGAATTAATAGCGTTTTTTGTTAATATGAAGTCGGGCAGCATTCTGCATTTACTTCTAAAGTAAACAACACACAATTATTTGAAGCTTCAACCTAGGTAGAGGTGTTTAAATTGAATAATAGCGTGGCAGCCAGTCGGGTGAATGCTAAAATTACACAATAAATTAATTCTGGTCATCATGGGTTTTTTAAATACACACGGGAGAACTCAAGCAGCATTGTGACAACCCCCTGTTGGGTCGCTGTTTTGTACGAGCGCTCACATACCGCGAGCTAGCGTGATCGCTTTCCCTAATGGCTGGGGCTTAGGGATTAAATATGCACTAAGGCAGGGGAGAAGAATAGTCACGTTGGCAAAAGCTTGCCAAATCAGTGCAAGGTTGTTGCTGTTGTTTCTCTCTCTCTCTCTCTTTTTTGTGTGTCAGCTTCCCCTGCTATAAGCGACAAGCGAAGACCTTAGCCATTGAAATTTCAGATCACTCTGTTTATATTGACTAGATTATGTTTAAGAGGATTCCCTTTCCCTTTTTCATTACTGTTTTATTCCATTACATGGCATTTTACTGCATAAACGGCAACCTCTGGTTGCTTTCATAATTGAGAAACTCTCGGTAGACCCAAGGAATTGTTTAAAAGCTTTTTTTCCTCCTTATTCTTCTGGGATTTTGCCTTGATTTCCCAGTGACCTTTTGTGTATTGCACATCCTAATGTCTCTTAAATGATTAAACAGACACGGGTAGGCAAACTTGGAAATTCAGCACTGAAAAAATACATAATCGTCTGACTGATTTACTTGAGTCGCTGGCTCTCGACAAAGGTTTTTCAGGGCAAAGTTCATTCTTGGGTAGCAATTTCGCCTGGTTTACTTTGACTTGCCTTGGCTTGTTTTGACGTAGATTTACAGGTGGCATGTGAAATATTTGGCAGTTTGCAAGTTTCAGGATAAGCCATTTGACCTGTGAAGATTTCCATTATTTACTTTTTCTTTGACATTTAAATTGTCTATCATGCACATCATGGTTGCTTCTTCAGTTAAAAGTGTCTGAATGTAGTCACAGACTGCTTGGAAATGTAAACATTGACAGTAATTTTTCACCGTTTGGCCAGCTAGCCCAAAACTTCACCTACTTCAAATACATTACTTTGTGCTACTTGCACAAAGCTTTATTCATAATTGAGTGGTTAAATGTCCTCCCAAATCAACCCCTGAATTGATTCTAGAATTCAATCCTGTCAGTTGGGG
>JAOYSI010005099.1:3570-13781 GCA_025775065.1 Hiodon alosoides
TTAGTTCTTGGCTTAACCTGAAGCGCATAATGCTACCATTAAACCGGCCTTAAATGTGTGTGTGATGTATTTTTGTTTTGTTGTGTGTTTTCTTTCCCTCGCTGCACAGGGTATTCCGTAGTACGCTCGCCAACATCCCGCAGACGCAGTCTCTGTTAAACAAAGCGAAGCTTCCTCTCGGATTACTGCTGCACCCCTTCAAAGACCTGTCGGTAAGGTCCCACCCCTGGTAGACGCAAATTAACTCGCAGTGGACTTACCACTTACAGCAGGCTTGGTTAGCTGCCTGGCAAAGGCAGTTCCGTTTTCCCTGTTCCGAGATGACGTTGTGTATAATAACATGCATGTTGTGGTATGTGTAAATGGTCATATCACAGGACCACTTCTACATCGAATTTGTGTTCACAGCAGCTGCCCGTGGTCACCTCCAGCACCATCGTCCGGTGTCGCTCCTGCCGGACCTACATCAACCCGTTTGTGACCTTCCTGGATCAGCGCCGATGGAAGTGCAACCTGTGCTACCGGGTCAATGATGGTGAGGAACTCCTCTCCCCTGAACACCAGGGTCGGTCAATGTGTTCACTGAGCGTCTCTCAGGGTCAGCGATGGTGAGGAACTCCTCTCCCCTGAACACCAGGGTCGGTCAATGTGTTCACTGAGCGTCTCTCAGGGTCAGCGATGGTGAGGAACTCCTCTCCCCTGAACACCAGGGTCGGTCAATGTGTTCACTGAGCGTCTCTCAGGGTCAATGATGGTGAGGAACTCCTCTCCCCTGAACACCAGGGTCGGTCAATGTGTTCACTGAGCGTGTCTAAAACCCCTGAAAAATCTGACTGTACCGTTTGGAGCTTGGAATTTCTAAGCCTCGTTGCTCTTCAAGGTTTCATATAATTGATCCCTTTCGACTGTCTGGAGAGTTATTGTGTTCAAGTGCGTCGTCGCCGGAATTCTTATCTGATTAATTTGTGTGCAGTTCCTGAGGAGTTCATGTACAACCCGGTCAGCAGATCCTACGGAGAGCCTCACAAAAGACCTGAAGTTCAGAACCCCACCATTGAATTCATCGCACCCTCAGAATACATGGTACATCTCCCTAATGCTCAGTGTGACATTTTTATTGTCGAGTTTGTTCTTTGAATGTCGGAAATACTTTTATTTTAAACATAGTCAACTTAGTCTATTGCCGTTTGTAAATAATATCATTAAGCGTACGGATGAATATATATTAACAAGATTCATTGGCTTTATTGCTTTATTGCCATTACATTACAAGTATATAATTATTACAGATACCGATGTTTGACAATGGGGTGTTGAGGTGAAGTAAAGCTACTGGGCTGAAACCCCTGAAAATCCACATGTCTGATTTAAGTTTCTGTCTCCTTCAGCTAAGACCCCCTCAGCCTGCCGTGTATCTGTTTGTTTTCGACGTGTCCCACAACGCCGTGGAAACGGGATACTTGGACGTCGTCTGTCAGTCACTTCTGGAAAATCTCAGCGCGTACGTCATGGAAAACCGTTTTAAAACCAATAAAATCATTTATGATATATTTCTGTGTAGTGGCTAAGACGGTAGGACGGCCACTTTTGGTGCGTGGTTAAATTCTCAAAGGTAGCGACGCTCCTTTGCTGTGAGTCGGGGAATGGCGTCTCCTTTCTGAATGTGTCCCTGTCCGTTTCCCAGACTCCCAGGAGACACCAGGACGAAGATCGGCTTCATCACCTTCGACAGCACGATCCACTTCTATAACCTCCAGGAGGGCCTGTCCCAGCCTCAGATGCTCATTGTCTCGGACATTGAAGGTGAGGAGAAGGCCGGGCTGTTTTAGACGCCGCGGTTGACGGGCGCGTGAAGGCGAACCGCGGAATCGATGTCTGGAGCTTCCATGCTCATTTTCAAACCCTTCAGAGTTTGTTTTGCCTAACAAAAAGAACATTTTCACCGTGATGGTTTTGTGCAAAATCAAGCGACACATTTCAAACCGTTGCGTTACTTGTTGAGAATTGCTGTGGTTTTGATAGTTCTTTAGAACAACACCGGTTGAGTGAAAATGCTCTCAATGTTTGAGTCTTCGTACGGTTCACGTTCTTTTCCCTCGGCAGATATCTTCATACCAACACCGGACAGCCTTTTAGTCAACCTTAACGAGTGCAAGGAGGTAAGATCGTGGACTATTAATCCAGACTTTCTCCATTTTGCTGCGTTTTTAGCCTCAAGCGATCCTAAAAGCCTTTTCACGGTTCTCAAGGTTGTGGTATGATGGAAACGACCAGCCTCGATGACCTCGGCTATAAAAGTGCTAAATGAAGTGAAAATAAAGTGCATACCGTAACGGCAACAAAATGCATGGTTTCTAAAGCAGAATTAATTTTTTTGGGGGGGGGGGGGGCTGATGTAACTAACCAAATTAGTGCTGGATTAATTTTACACATTTTGAGTATTCTGGGAGTTTTCTAAGAGATGGGGTTTAATACAGCATGCGGTCTGATTCCCGGCGTGTCCTTTTGTGTGAAAAGCTGGTGCAGGATCTGCTGAGGGGTCTGCCCCAGATGTTCGGCACCACGATGGAGACGCAGTCAGCCCTGGGCCCCGCCCTGCAGGCCGCCTACAAGCTCCTGTCTCCCACCGGTGGCCGCGTGTCCCTGTTCCAGAGCCAGCTGCCTTCGCTGGGGGCGGGAGCGCTGCGCTCCAGGGAGGACCCCAACCAGAGGGCGTCCGCCAAGGTACGCGGACGCAGGGTCCAGGCGGCGACGGGCGTTACGCAGTCGTTCGCCGTGTTGTCGAATGTAGTGAGCGACCGGGTCTTTCTGGGTATCCCTCTGCACTGCGCGATTAACATCGCTTAAAAACCCATAAACTGTTTCTAGATTTTTTTTAAAAATCTGAAACGTTGTTTTTATCAAAAGGGTTTTGTGACAGTGCATTGTGCCATATCAGACTTACAATATTACGACTTCCACTTCCAACTTCACTTACTGGATTGCATGATTTCCCTAAATCAACAAATTTAGCCATGTCTGAATTAGCCAGTCATGCGTTTTTAAAATCTTCATCCTGTTGCCCCAGCTAGCTGCTGGTTATTCTGAGTGGTTGTCTTTCACTTACCGCGAACCCGTTTACAGGCTGGCACGTGCCCTGATGTTTCACTCTGTGCGTTTTCAGTTTTTCTATTCCTTCTTCAGCTAAGACGGTAAGCTTTAGTCAGAGACGCGGTTTTTCGCCCGTGAAAAGTAACGGTCCGGGTGTCTGAACCTCTTTGGCGGCGTGCTTGGCGTATGAGGCGTGAACGAATCTGCGTGTTTCTGCTTATTTTCCTGTGGAGCTTTTCTTTGCGGAAGAAAAACAAACCGAAACACGCCGATTGCATGAGTAATGAATACGATTGCAAGACTCTGACTGTAGAAAATGCCGTGCGTTGTATTGCTTGCTGTTAAAGGCCTGTTTTTGTGTTTTTTGTCATAAAGTGCTTAGCCGCCATTGTGTGGGGGATATCCAGAGAATTGCAGGGGGGTGGGAAATGCATAAATTATATTGTTGATGATTTTTATTTTATTTTTTTTTACATTTTATTTTAGGACATTCAGCATCTCTCCCCGGCCACGGATTTCTACAAGAAGCTGGCGCTGGACTGTTCGGGCCAGCAGGTGGCGGTGGACTTGTTCCTTCTGAGTGGACAGTACTGCGACTTGGCCTCTCTGGGTAAGGCTTAGCGGTGGTCACTCGTCCGGTACTCGCACGGTGGGTCTCACTCAAGTCTTACTCAGAGGTTGGATCGAGCCGGGGCGGGGATCGGCCTTGTATTTATTCATTTGTCTTTTCCAGGTTGTATATCCAGGTACTCGGCTGGCAGCGTGTACTATTACCCCTCCTATCACCACCAACACAACCCCGCCCAGGTGGAGTGTTTCCAGAAGGACCTGAAGAGATACATCACCCGGAAGATCGGCTTCGAGGCCGTCATGCGCATACGCTGCACCAAAGGTTCGAATCCTGGGGTTTCTGCGAGCCAGGTGCAGTTGTCTGCCTCGGTCGGCGTAAACCGTGTCGGGGAGGGGGTGGGCGTTTTTATGTGCTAGCGCAGATATGACCCTGCGTTGTGCGACGGGTCCTCTCGTTGAGGTTTCCGGATGCGGGGCTAATCGCCTGTATATCGAGCGCGCCGGAGTTGATACCGAGCAGAGGATCGGGGAGCTCAAGTGACCAGAGCAGAGATCGGTTGGGTTCAGTGGCCTCTTTCGGGTCTGTCGGAGATCACAGTCGAACTCTGTGATCTCTTTTCAGGTCTGTCCATCCACACCTTCCACGGAAACTTCTTTGTCCGCTCCACGGACCTGCTGTCCTTGCCCAACGTGAACCCGGACGCGGGCTTCGCCGTACAGATGTCCATAGAGGAGAACCTGGTGGACATGCAGGTTGTCTCCTTCCAGGCCGCCCTTCTGTACACATCCAGCAAAGGTAGGGGCTGTGCAGAAGTCACTCATCATCCAGCGAGCTTCCCCTTATCAGTCGTCTTCATTTCCTCTGCATTTAAGGTTCATGTTACCATGGGTGGTTTTTCTTTCTTTCTTCATTACAGTGGTTGAGTTGCCCGGTCGCTCGCTTGTCCTGACTTGTTTGCGTTTGTTTTTTGCAGGAGAGAGACGGATTCGAGTCCACACCATGTGTCTGCCCGTTGTCAACTCGATGTCCGACATCTTTGCTGGAGCCGATGTCCAAGCCATCACCGGGCTGCTGGCTAGCATGGGTAAGGGCTTTCGATACCAGGAAGTGGACCTGGATGTCACTTAGTCGGGGGCTGGGCCCTCCACCTGGCCTGGAACGAGGGATCCTCCTCCACAATCTCACAAGGTTCCTCCACGAAAGAAAGCCATCCAATTCTAGTCCCTCGGGGGGTCTTAAAGGGTCTCTGACTTTGTTTGTCCCAGCGGTGGACCGTTCTGTGGCGGCCAGCCTGAGTGACGCCAGAGACGCCCTCACCAACGCGGCCATCGACTCGCTGACAGCCTTCCGCTCCTCCGTGCTGACCGTCCAGCAGCCCGGCCTACTGGCCCCTAGCTGCCTTCGCCTCTTCCCCCTCTACATCCTGGCCCTTCTGAAACAGGTACCGGGCCCTCCCTCTAGTTCTCTGCCTCTGTAGCCTTATTCCACATCTTTAGGCCACCGTTTTGGCTCTAGCGCCGTGAGGTTTCTCACCTTGACACTCTGGCTCTCGGTCGCAGAAAGCTTTCCGGACGGGCACCAGCACTCGCTTGGACGACCGCGTCTTCGCCATGTGTCAGCTCAAGTACCAGCCCCTGTCTTACCTCATGCTTATGGTCCACCCGGCGCTGTACAGACTGGACGACCTGACGGACGAGGTAAGGAGGGCGAAGGCGTCCCGCGCCGGGTTTTTGGCCCGGGCGCCGTCGCTAACCCTGCCGCTCTCTGTGCCCCAGGGAGCCCTGAGCGTCAGCGAGCGCACCATCCCCCAGCCCAGAGTGCTGCAGCTGTCGGTGGAGAAGCTGAACCGGGAAGGGGCCTTCCTCATGGACGCTGGTTCGGTCAGTATCCCCCCCAACCCCCCGGTTATGTCCTGCACGTGTCGTGACTCGGAGGCTGTGCATGACAGGGCCTGGGGGGGTTGTTGTTGTTTTCTCGTACCAGGTGATGTTCCTCTGGGTGGGAAGAGCCTGCAATCCCAGCTTCCTGACGCAGGTATTGGGAGTCGCGAGTTACGCCGCCATACCTCAGAACATGGTGAGTCAAAGGCAGAGCGCCCGTCCCATACCTCGCCACTGAATCCTACCGCCTGTGTGATGATGAAGCTTACCTGGACCGTCACCCTCCCCCACACAGAACCAGCTTCCTGAACTGGACACGGCCGAGTCTGTGAGGACCCGGGCTTTCCTCGGGTGGCTGAGGGAACAACGGCCCTTCTTCCCGGTTCTGCAAGTCATCAGGTAGGGGACCGGAGCGACCGGCGTGCTGCTGCTCCAAGATCGGTTCCGTTCAGATAAGGGTTTCATCTAGTACCACATTGGGTTGGGTTCCTTTCAGATCTGCACCGCATAAATAAAGTGTGCTTAATTTAGGAAGGTAAAAATTGGCAATACAAAAATAGAAACATTAAAACCAGAAGCATGGTTCCGGGGGTTTAAAGTAACACAAGTTCCTTCTGTTTGATTCAGGGACGAGAGTCAGCTCAAAGCTAGCTTTATGCAAAACATGATTGAGGACCGGACTGAGTCCGCCTTGTCTTATTACGAGTTCCTGCTCCACGTGCAACAGCAAGTCTGCAAGTAAGCCGGGCTCGGAGCGAGCCGAAGCCAGCGGGCGCTTGCCGACGACGGAGAGGCGGAAACCGTATCCCTGGGAACGCACGCGCAGGTGTCGCCGAGCGCCTTAAGCGGATCCCTTTTGTTCTTCCCCTTTCAGCCCCTCTGTGGACTTCATGCATTTGAGCGCTGTTTTTTACTTTTATTTTGCGAAGGGGTGAATGGACCGGGCGGGAGGTAATTCACTGCCAACTCGAGTAAGAACTGCGAAAAAAATAATAATTTAAAAATTGCAACCAATCCACAAATTTATCTTTGGAGGTGAGGAGTCCGTGTTTATCCCTTTGGAACACTTGCTGTTTGAGAGAGCGTTTCAGATACCGGTATCCGATGTGAAGCGTTTTTTGTTAAAGCAAATTTTGTTGGATAATAAACTAATTTATGTGTCATTGTTGCTTTCTAGAGTAATCCTATCTGTTTTTTTGTTTTTTTGCGGGTGGGGTGGGGGGGATGTGGAGTATTATTGGATGTTATTGAGAACAGGAACAAACCCAGACTGGTGTAAAAAAAAAAAAAAAGGCTCCTGGATGTTTTAAAATCTGGAATGAAAGGACAATATGCCTTTGTTCAAATTACGAACTGTGCTTTTTGCAATCATCGAACAAATGACTGCTTATTACAGCAGAGGCAGAAAAGTTAGAATTCAAAGGTGGGATATATGTATATAAAAAAAAAAAAAAAATTTACCTCCACAATTTGCTGCCTTGTGTGATTAAAGCAAATAGTGTTAAGTCTTTGTCATTTTACCCTTCTGTGCAGTTATTCAAAGGATACTTCTCTTCATCCAGAGCAACTCTGAAATCATCTTTGTTTTTGTTTATTTTAAATTTATGAGTCCCAGTTTTGGATTAAATTCTGTAATTACCTTATATGGGAGCTCAGTTTTTACTATAAACCCTCCGTGTTTCAATAGACACTATATAAATATATATATTAAATATTTTAATATAATAGGATAAGGGTAAATTCTTTAACACGCGCATAACTAAGCCATTGAGATCTTTTAATCATGCGTTACTAAAAATTGTATATTTGAGATGCCCATATTATAATGGTGAAGAATTGTTTACTGTGAAAATGACGCTAAAAATAAATGTGTGCAATGTTACAAACCCTTATGTTGATTTATGTTATGGTTTGAAGGAGTTTATAGGAAGGAGCATACTTCTCTAAATGTAAAAGAGAGAGGGTCTAATGTTTCATCTTAAAGGGAAACTGCAGCTGCTCTGATGGTCCAGTTGAGAACTTATTATCCACAGTTAATATTTTTGTTATAAAAATTACTGTGGCAAATTTTCATTTTCACTCTTGCCAATTGAGATCAATTTTTTTCATGAACGTGCTTGGTAACTTTAATGGAGGGTATTTTTACAGTCTGCTCACAATGTTTTCTTCACTTGGATGTTATCCAAATATATATTTTTAATCTGCATTAGGAAAATGTGTTGAAGCTGAGTTGCGACATAACAGAAATAGACAATGAATGTACTTATAAATGCTGACTAAAATGTCTCACTTTTGAGTCAGAAGGAAGTCACAGTTTGGGGTTGGTTTGTTAAAGAGCATTGTCACAGTTTTCCACATTGGGTGATTTGTTAAAAAATAAAATAAATAAATAAAATTGGTCTCTTTCTAAATGCACTTTGAATAAAGTCTCAAACTATGCACAATTTCGAAGCCGTTATTACGACCTGATTGGAATCGTGTCGTCGACTCGAAGGTTACTGGCCTCTGTAAACCAAGGTCTTGGTTCGATCCAGTTTTTACACAATGGTTTTCATTAAAACGTCCTGCTAAGTTGTATAGCGAACACGTAAATTTCGTCAATCATTTTATTACAACCGTGTGTGAGAGAATGATTCAGTCGTCCCTTCAATGTAGTCATTTCAGGAATACGGTTCGGCGCCGTTCGGGAGAAGAAACTCAACGACGTAGATGCTAACCTGGGAAGCCAGCAGGACTGTTAACTGAAAGACGAGAATCATTTGCGCTTCCGCCTTTTTAAAATAAATAAATAAATACAAGTCACTTGATTGGAATACGAAATCTATGTAACTTGCGCTCTGTACACGAATGTGTCATGTACGTAAAATCCTGAATTGGATGGATGTTACATTTCGTCCTTAGACATTCATTCATTTCCTACCTGGGGTGGGAGATCGTATATTTAACATGTATAAAGATTATAAACTCAAACCGTGGCAACGTTGTACAGTTTCTGAAGGCAATAGACAGATTAGGGTTCCACAATATGGGTCACATACGAGTAGTGAATGCTTGTATTGAACTTTGTAATTCATTAGTCAGATAAACGTTTCCATGGTTATATTATTTATTATTAGGAATAATATAGTTTTTTTTAAATCTGTATCATAAAAAGCCGATTTGTGAATCGGACTGAAAAAATAAAACAGTGGCGTCATTTCAAACTATTAATTCCTCCCACCACTAGAGGCACGGTTGAAAGTTTCCAGTGACTGCAGTTAGAAGTAGTCGCTTGATTATTGCGTTTTGAAGACCAGAACTGTTGGACCACGCACCAAAAATAAATAGTTAACGCACCAGTCAGGTAATAATATATTCGCTGTGGAAAAAGTGAAGGGAACCAACATGGGACGGGAATCGAGGTGAGTTTGGGTTATTTTCTGGATTGTGCAATTAAACTAACTTAGTTTCATATATCGGGATTTCAAGTCAAGCTAGTAGTAGAACACTCAAACCAGGCCCCGATTGGAGGGAAAGAGCTACCTAGATTGTGTTACTGAACGTGACACTGGAAAGCAACTTTCGAAGTTACCTCGTTGACGTTTGTTTCGCGTGTGTTTTTTTACGTTTACGTGAATAGTTATTCCTGTGTCCCGACCATCACAAATGTAATGCTCACCTGAACTTGGGTCTGCTGTTGGTACTGTACACGACAACGCCAGGCAATGGACGCTGTTGACTGACGTTATTGTGGGTGAAATAAATCCCAAAACCACAGTTTGCTTTACTCTTTCGAGCTTGCTACGTCACAAGCTCCTCACTCGTAGTCGCCGAACTGTAACGGACTAATACTCAACATTAAAATCCAGGAGCAAAAACCGTGAACGTGAAAAGTGACTTATTTTACCGTCGCTACGTCATACGGGATATTTTGCTTGTGTTCCCAAAGCCATTGGCTGCTTAAACATTTGTGACCTCAGTTTTTAAAAGTTGGTCGTTAGGAGTGACTTTGCCGGATTTTAATTAACTACAAAGGAGTGATTTGCACAATAAAACTGAAGCCCTGTGTGTAGAACTGGGCCGGGCTTATCTCGCCTGGTCGCGAACTACCGTCTCTCATTGTTTTTTACCTGTCGGCTTCCCGAGGCGGGTCGCTATTGGACGACACTATTCGTACTTTCTCACCCTCCCCGTGCTTGGTGGCAGGATTCGTAGGGACGAGCCGAGATCCATTAACGCCGTTGACTATTTTATATTATTTAAAAAAAAAATCTAAATTCGACTTATACATAAATAAAATCTGATGACTAAACCAACCCAAACGGTACAATGTACGCCTGTAGGCGCTAACATGTTATACAAGTATGAAATATTTCATACCGGCCCACTTGCACCATTTGAATGTGCGGTTTCTCCATTTCCCTATTCATGGAGCATTTAGACCCAGGTGATGCGAGTACATTCATTCTCAGGAACCTCCCGATCTCTGTCGCTAAGCAGGACTCGGTGCACAGATGCAGGCGACTGACTGTGTTTATCGTCAATCGCAGAAAAGAGAAACTCCAGAACATTGATATGAGATTTCTTTTTAAGGGCTCCTGTGTGCATTAGTCAAGTGTTTCTATTACTGTATCAAGGTTCTCTGCGTTCAAAATGGGGTGTGCAGCAATGTCTTGCGTTTTAAAAGAAGG
>JAOYSI010005102.1:0-13779 GCA_025775065.1 Hiodon alosoides
GTCTATTATTTGACTGACAGACGCCGGTCGACAAAAGCTGTCGGGGTAGCTATGTTCTTTTATGCCAAATCAATCTGGAAGTGTTTTGAAAAAAATATGGTATTTAAATGTAGTAATAGAAATCATAGCTACCATTTTAATTGTAAATATATCTTATTTAGATATCTACCATGCTTTCCGTTTTCCGTGTTTATAATAACGAATTAGATAAAATGTCTAGACAAACGGGGTTTAATAGAGATATAAACAACAACTGAACACAGGTTAAGAATACATGGTTGTGTCTTTATGTCTTGGTAATGGCTATAAACACTTTGTTTTTTTTTTCAGATTTGACTTATCCAAAATAACTACACTATCATGACAGTTATCAAGTAAAGCACGGAAAAGGTATCACTTCTGCAGGTGATTTTCGTTGTTTGGCTGGACCCTTACACATTTCTCAGGCTGCCGTGCCTTGTCCAGTCCACTAAAGTGTTCTCATCTAGGCGGTTTTTATTGCGGAATGAGTGGAAATGAAACCCTAGGAAGCAGGTGGAAATGTAAACATACGATTCATAGCTCGCTAGGCCAATCTCATTATTTCCCACAGTCCAGTCCTTATTTTTCTGTAGCGTTTTATGTTGTCATTTCAGATGATTAAAATCTGCCAGAGAGTTGAACAAACTAAGTTTATAAACAATGGTTTTGCCTATGGCCAACTGCATCTGGACTCAAGTAAATGATCAGCAAACAGTCATTAAGTGTTTTAGTTTAGTCTGTGGGTTCTGGGTTGATCTGCTCATAGAACCCACAAGATCCCCCCCACCTCCAGTCACAGCCTAACACTACTGACAACAAAGATCCATACAAATAAAACCAAAATGGCTATAATATAATTATATATTATAAAATTAGAGAAAGGTTCGTACTTGATTTAGAAGTTGTTAAAGCAGGGCAGATATCACTTTTTATTTACTTAATAACCTGACAGCTGCAAACCCATGTCGAATTGGTCAGTGAATATAGGGAGAGTAGGGAGCATTGGACAGAAATTCAGATGACATGTCGGATAATTAAACGTAAGCTCAGCTTCATTAATTGAAAATAATAATTGAATGACAAAGCACACCAAAGAGAGTTTTCCATCGAACATTCTGCTTTTTTTGCAAAATATTACCTTAGATCCCCACCCTCAACACATCAATTAAACAAGAGATCCAATACTATTACGTCAGGAAGAAATGAGCAGGGTACCTTCATTTTGGTGTTTTAATTCCATTTAACACATCTGTTAATAGAAAAGAAAGTTTTATATGGATATGAAGATGAACCTTTAACATGCAAACTATTTGAAGTATTTTTACAATTGAAGTTAAAAGAATGAAAAATAAAAAAAATCTGCTGGATTTCTTGTTTCCCGCTGAACACTTTCATGTTATCATTTTGTATGATACACAAAAAGTTGCTCACATTCAGGTTCATTTTAGGTCAAAGAAATCTCTCTTTTCTTGTAGCCTATGATGTCTCCGTTTAATGATCGCTTCCAGGACAGTTCACACGTTCTACACTCGTTTTCGCGTTCAACCCAGTGAAGTGCTGGGCGTCAGATAAACCACAATTGCTGTGTAGGCTGACAGACCACGCGCGGCATTATCCTCGCACTCACAGGGAATAGAGCAGACGGCTTAGTCGTGTCTTTTATGCACCTGGTCTCGTTTAGAAAATCTCGAACAAACATAGCAAACAGCGTTAATACATGTAAATGAAATCGCACAACGCCTAAGAAATAATGCAGCTGTTAGTCTTCTTCATTAGTGGCTTTTTGCGCAGCGCCGCGCTCTCCTTGGGAATAGTCTCTCTGCGCCTTTGCAGTTCAGGGGTCACGCGGCTGGGCAAATTGACCTGTTGCAGCAGCTCGTTGAAGACCCCCGTCACGTTCAGGCCGGTCTTGGCGGATGCGTCTACAAAGCTTGCATTCCAGTCCAGCTCAACGGTGGATACACAGTTTTCAATATTCACCTGGCGCTGGTTCTCCAGGTCAGCTTTATTTGCCACCACCGTGATGGGTATGCACTTGTCGTCTCTGAGTTCCAGGATTTCCTCTCGCAGCCTGTGCACCTCCTCGAAAGATCCTGGATCATCTATGGCGTAGACTAAGGCGAACGCGTCACTGTTGCGAATACACAACTTTCTCATCGCCGGGAAAGAGTAGCTTCCGCTTGTGTCCATGATTTCGATGTGAATTTTGGCTCCACCAATGTCATACTCGATGCTATGCAGTTCCTCAACTGTGCGTTTATGCTTGTGCTCAAACCTGTCCTGAAGAAAACGTTGTATCAGCGCTGTCTTGCCAACCCCCGCCGCTCCGAAAAATACCAGCCGGACCGTAGTTTTCTCCTTAACTGCCACCGACATCACAGCATGTGTACAGTAGTTCTTTGGACGTTAATTTATGCTATCCAACTATGGTAGTAGTAGTAAACAGGCTATTCCTTAATTTGTATTTCAAGCTTATTCAGCTGTCACGAATTTAAAACAACACTACACTTCACCGTGTAGCTGACAACAGTGTGTATACAGCCTCCGTTTCCAAACTCTCCCGGTGTACCTGGATAACGCAGTTCCACCGTTTGCAGTTTATTTCCAACACTATCTCCGCCTCAATAGCACCAGCCAATGGCGTAGAAAGGGGCGTTAACTTCTCTAGAAATGCGGATTGTTCGAGCGACACGTCTCTGAAGGCGCATGTCCGCACTCAGAACATCAATAGTTTTTTAAAGTATGTTTTACATTTTTTTTCTTCATAATTAACAATAAAATCTTGCAATTTTTAAAATTAATCTACGTTTTTTTAATACTTAAGTGAACTGCTATTTGCGGTTTCATGTTTTAATTTAGCTATATTTACCAGAAAGAATTTCAATACCTTTCATTCTATTTAAGCAAACCTGTAAACCTGTAAAATGTGTCTCTAAGTCAATAAGTAGAATAGATACCTCTAATTACACACATTACTGTTATCAGCTGTGGCAGTCGGTTCAGTGATCTGGTCCAGCCTCCATCTCATACACACCACTGCTTATCTTTCCAGCCATTGGCAGACCTCTGGGGTGGCGAGTGTACCGTTTTTTTTTTTTGTAGGATACAGGATCTTTTGTTCTCCCCCCGAAATCATTTTAGAGCATGTTTGTGTGGAACCCTTTACTCCCACAAGCTGTTGCTCTCAGATAAGAGGATGTTTGAACACCAGGAGAACTAGAGGGAAATGCGTGGAGAAAGACCTACAGAGGCCAGAAGCCAGCAGCCTTTAAGAGAAGGCGGGCGAGTTCTGAGTGTAGAGAAAAAACTTTATACAAATATTTTCTTATGAGGATTGAAAAGGGAACCCAATGTTTGATTATTTCACATTTAATGTCTAACTCCGACAAGGATTGAAGGAATGACAAGCTACTGTCCCTTACTGGGTCCCTGGGCACCGCCACCACGGGACCATTGTCAGTTCCCCGATCCTCTAAGCTGTTCCACCTGACAGCAAAAACACCCTGGCTCCCCCCCTGGCTACACAATTCAAATCAGGTGTTACAATAAAGGCATTCAACTTTTGTTTGGTAGACATTATTTGGAAATGTAAACAAAACAATTAGCACAACATGTTGGCATTAATCCGGCCCCGCCTGTTACATTTGTGAATGGAAAAGCTAGTGATTAGCTGGTCACTGACTGGCAGACTTTAACCAAGCCTGAGCAGTCTGTCTGTGGGCAAAAGCAAATAAACCTAGCCCATAGTTCAGTGCCGTGCAGTTTTCAGTGTCAGTAGACACCAGATTGTGGAATTAGGCTGACTCATCTTGGGTTATTCACAGAAACCCTACACAGGTTAAGTTAAATTACGTGCACAGATTAGCAGAGCCTGTCTGCCTGTTGACGGTATTGATTGAAACTAAAAGGTGAATAGTCACCATGTTCTTTCAGACAAGGCTTTCCAGGGTATATTTACTTTTTTTCTGGAGACTGCCAGGAAGTCTCAAGTGTACAGTCCCTCAGTCCGTCCCTGTAGCCAACAGGCTCTCCAGGTAAAAGCATAATGAAAGAGTTCTCAGGAACACTCCTGTGACATCATTGCACAATAGGAATGTGATGTCCTCTCTCTGTATTTTATAAACAACCTGCAGTTATCCAATGATACACTTTCAAACTAGATCTAACCAACGTCTGTTTACTTATTTAATTGCCGTCCCGAGAAAAGCATGTCCTACTGTTGTTCTATGAGGCCAGTTGTTATTCTGAAAATTAACCCACCCTTCCTGTCACTGTTTGTCAGAGTGGCTTTAATTACCTCAACAAGAAAAACATCCAAGCAGCACGTTCACTATTTATATTTTTATTTTCTTTCGGGTCGATTCTCATCTGCCCAGATAAAAATGATACCGTCGAGCAAAGCGTAGCGTAGCAGCACTTAGCACAGTGACACTGATACAGTGACTGGAGTCGACCGAGATAGCAGACAGAGATGGGATGAACCCTGGCTCGCACTATCACAGATGAGGTTGTAAAACCACGATATCCTGCTCATCCGAAACTGGACATTGCATCAGCGTATGTAACTGCGGTCTTGTTAATTTATACGTTTGTATTGTATAACACATTTATATTGTTTAATATCGATATGTTCTGAGTTGACTTATTGTTGCCCCGGACACCGGTTATCTTGTGCAACCCTAATGACTGAACGGGAGGGTGGGCTAGAACATGTCAGTTCAGAACCAACAGGCTGAACGAAGATAGGAGAGAGCTCCTTGGTTGACTGAACTAATTTCCCCCAATCTGTTTTATTTCTCATGTTCCTGTGAAAACAAAGCCATGATAATAGCTTAGCACTCCAATTTAAACACAAGCCATTTCACGATGGCATGATGCCATACCAATATCAATATCAATATGTGGGTCACACTTCCTCGCTGGTGCGTCAGTTAGCTGAAATGAAAATAGTTGCTAACGGCTAAAGTTAGTAAAAGTTTTGCTGTCTTTATGAGATATGAGACGAAAGATTTTTATTATAATTTAAAATGTTTTTTTCTTCTTGTGAGCAATATTAAGAGAATCAACCCTCCAGTTTGGAGAGCATCAATCCCAGAATATCAAGCCTAAATGAAAGAGTACTCTTATCACATGCCATGAATAGGAGCAAGTTCAAATGAACCAAATGACCTTCCTGCTGGAAAAAATCAAGACCAAGATGGTGAACTGGCTGACCAGCTTAATCAAGGTAGTCATGAGGTGGTCAAACTGGTTATAGCTGATCAACCAGATAAAATGGTCCAAAACAGATGGTCACCAACATGAACTGGTCAGGAGGGATTTTCCAGCAGGGTAACCAATGGTGACATTACTGAAAACCCCACCAAAATAAATATTTTCGCATCTACTGTCATTGTTCCGACTCCGGGAGCAGTTAGGAAATTCATAAAAGGGCTCATATTCATCAACATGCACGCCTCGCCCATCTGTTAATTCCAGTGGCAGGTCTACATGTTTAGCAGAAAGAGAACAAAAGTAGGTTACTCATCAGAGTGGGGGCATTTGTCAACAGGTCTCACCCCTGGTTTACAGGTCCTACCCCTGGTTTACAGGTCTCACCCCCTGGTTTACAGGTCTCACCCCCTGGTTTACAGGTCTCACCCCCTGTTTTACAGGTTTCACCCCCTGGTTTACAGGTCTCACCCCCTGGTTTACAGGTCTCACCCCTGGTTTACACACAACACTGATATTTTTCATGGTGAAAATGTTTGCTTGAGACAACACCTCTGTAGTGGTCACGTCGGCTTCCTGTCGAGCCGTACTTTTCTTCCCCCCCGCGGTTGAACTTGTCTGAAGAGCGAACGCCGAGTTTTATTGCCCACCGCCAGACTGCGAATCCTTCCGCCACCTTTTCAGATGACCCAGGGAACCATAGACACTCAAGAGCTTTATCTTACAGAAGAAAGGCTCCATTCAAATCTTATGTCACAAATTGATTGGACAAACTGCAAACCGGCCATTTATCAACGTGATAAAGCTAATGGATGCTGGGTCTGATCCCGGTGCAAATACTCAGCGTTGTTTTCTAAAGGCTTTTATCGGTTTTGGGGTGAAAGCTGCAAATGTCATCATGCTGATTACTTCCCTGTCTGGGTACTCGCATGGGGAGAGGAGATAAGATTTCAAAGAGCAGCTGTGTGTAAAACATGCTTTCCTTGTCTGCATGTACTGTACACTTGCCGTAGGGGAGTGTCAATCTCCTTTTTAGGGTCAGCCAAATGCACATGGAATAGGTGGGCTAAGGTTCTGAGCTATGGGGGGGTTGAACAGTGGCACTGGCCTAGACCGTAACTCTAATCCTAAGCCGAACCGCATTTTACGTCGTTGCACCGGGCGGGGCACTGAAGAGGCGGACAACCCAAGAGTTGGGACAAAAGGAGGTTTATTAGGGGTGGTGCTGAACGGCTGAGGGCCTAGGTAGGCGCTGTCCACGGTGCTGAGGGCAGGTGACCTCTAGCGGTGCAGGGGCGGGGACACCCCTTCCTGCACCACAACGTCTTTGGAACTCTTCAGAAATTCCCACAGTTTTGTATCAGGGTACAGCAGCCCCCAGTCTCTCAGCATGGCTCCGTCACCCAGACCTCTCCTCCCTCACCCTCTGTCCTCTCTCTTTTCGCTGGCAGTCCCCTCCCTGGGACAGCGGCCACAACGCCCATACAGGAAGTTTCTCCTTCGGCAGAAGCTTTCCCGGGCCCCTGTGTGTCACATGACGCAGATAGAAAAGGTTTTGGCGTCACTGGAAAGCGGCTGGCGTCACTGGAAAGCGGCTGGCGTCAGAGTGACGCTACCTGGGCCCTTCAATATGCCCCTGGGGTATCACTTTCCCACCGAACGCATCCTTGCTTGGCCCCGCAGGGGTAAGGTTACCAGCTCATCAATAGGGAAGAGACCGGTAGTGTAGGCGCAGGCGAGGTCTTGCAAGGTGACTCTCCAGAGCCTTTTTTCCAGGAGGGCCTTGCACTCCAAGCAGGCTGCCTGACCTCAATCCCCTCATGTAGTTGTCCGTTCTTCTGTAGTGCCAAATTATTATGACGAGTTTGAGTTGGCATGCAACCCAGAATAAGTAAACACTTTTCAGTATTTTGGGATTGAAAAAAAGGTATCAGGGCCTGGAGAGAAGAAGGGAAAAAGCTCTACTCGCTGTTGTTCTATGGGACTGAACTGAAGCAACACTAAACACTGAACACTGAACACTTTCCCCACACCTCCCATACATTAATAGGGCATAAGGAATCACACATGCAATGATGTAGCCTGCTCCACATTGTCTCCCGGCAGAGCACTGTTCATTATAAAAGTGATTAATTACAGCTCCGCTCTGCTGTTTGATTAGCTTGATTAGTGTGTGGACACACGGCAGCCTGTTGTATGATGTAAAGCACCCAGAATGGCAAAATGGAACAGGTGATGAATGGGCGGGGCTCTGTAGTGAAATAAGGGGGGCCTAGCAGAAAGCACTTTCATTGGGCCATTCAGGGCATGCTGACAGGACCAGTGTTGTTATTGGTGACCTCTGGCCCATGTCCCCAGTATCTGAATAACCACTTTCACACAAAGTTATCAGCATGTTATGGTAAAACTTCTACTACTGTCTGTAGACTATTCCTTTGATTTTTTTTTGTTATCGTGAGAAGAACATGAACAGGCAGGGTCCCCTTCCTTGATGAGGGGAGCTCTAATATGACCCAGAAGGCATCACTGGGTCCCCACACTCCCTATAGAGATCCTCTGAGTCTGAGTCTCATAGAAGCTTGGTGTTTATTACAATAGGCCTATTGTTCATCACTGACATGCTGACCAGACTTCTCGTCAGACGATAAACTTGAGCTACTTCAGCAAACACTTTCAAAACGTATCTTTCTGAATGCCACTTGAAATGTGAACAATAATGTCACTGTTCTCAAGTTTTTAAATATATAAATGTTTACATAGAGAGGTCATGAAATATTGTATTGGAAACATTATATCCTGATTGTTTGAGCATCTCGGCTGGAAAGAACAGCACGTAAAGCAGATATAATGCCAAAGCACTGAAGCGCTAAAGCCGTTGTACTGATTTTTGAAAGGTTGACAACGTGGTTTGACTGTACACAAAATGAGATTAAAGCCGGTGTTAACGAGGGTGAGAGGGCGAAAAGACAGGGAAAGAGGAGCGCTGTGTGCAGTAATTATTGTTCAACCGGCGGCCTTCCTCATCGAGTACAAGACTCCTGCGCCACGCGCCTCTTGATGTTCAAACACAGGTGAGCAGAACATCAGGGTTGAGACCATGTGTCGCCAGGGAACTCCTGGCTAGTAACAAAGGCACTCTGTCGGGTTACATACTGAGCAAACATTAGTTAATACTGTGCCTTGCATAAGATCGCCTCCGTGACATCCAAACGTCTGTGTGCCCTGGAGCGTTCAGCCAGACGCTAGATTATCTGCAAGGTGGGCTAAACGTAGTTACCGGGATTTTATTTTGTGTTGACGCCTGCCAAAAAACAACTTTATTGTAACCGCAATTTAAATTTGTTATGATAGCATAACTTCATGGTTATGAAGAGCGGCTGTCACCCTGACATAAGAGGTGCCCTCACCCTGGCGTAGGAGTGGTCCTCACCCTGGCATAAGAGTGCCCTCACCCTGACCTAAGAGTGCCCTCACCCTGGCATAAGAGGTGCCCTCACCCTGACCTAAGAGTGCCCTCACCCTGACATAAGAGTGCCCTCACCCTGGCATAAGAGGTGCCCTCACCCTGACCTAAGAGTGCCCTCACCCTGACATAAGAGGTGCCCTCACCCTGGCATAAGAGTGCCCTCACCCTGACATAAGAGTGCCCTCACCCTGGCATAAGAGGTGCCCTCACCCTGACCTAAGAGTGCCCTCACCCTGACATAAGAGGTGCCCTCACCCTGACGTAGGAGTGGTCCTCACCCTGACATTAGAGTGCCCTCACCCTGACATAGGAGTGGTCCTCACCCTGACATTAGAGTGCCCTCACCCTGACATAGGAGTGGTCCTCACCCTGACATAAGAGTGCCCTCACCCTGACATAAGAGGTGCCCTCACCCTGGCATAAGAGGTGCCCTCACCCTGACATAAGAGTGCCTTCACCCTGACATAAGAGGTGCCCTCACCCTGACATAAGAGGTGCCCTCACCCTGACATAAGAGTGCCTTCACCCTGGCATAAGAGGTGCCCTCACCCTGATGATGTAACCCTTGCCACGACCCATGCACTGGCCCTTTCTTATTCAGCAGCTGTGTTCTCTTACCCGGGACGCACATCAAAATTTAAATCGACCAGTGTTCTAAACTGAATCCCAGAATAATTCAGTAACATGAGATAATTGGTCAGGGGTCTGAATACTTTTGCAAGACACTGTATATACAAGTAATGAGATTTAAAAAATGTATTTTACCACGAAATTCTCTTGAAAGTTTAAATAAAACAAGTCATTTGCTGCCCTCTGTTGGAAAATGTTTGGAATTATTGGAACCCCAAACAATCCGCCCTGATGTTAGTATTCAAATGGGTTTGAGGTGATTTGAAGCTGACATGGTTATGATATAGATATATTTATAACCTATTACGACACTAGTGTAAAATTATCCGTTTTAACCATACTTTTATACCTTGGTCGACAAATGTGAGTCACGTGGTAATTAGGGTTTTTAAAAATTTCTATTTAGGGTATTTATTAACCTAAATAATACGTTATCAAACGTATTATTTTGGCCGTCCCTGGAACACACAGTAAACATACGTTTGACAGTTTATCAGTTATTTAAAGATGGCGTAAAATCCGATATTTTAGAATCTTCAGGTAAATTTTATAGAACAATTTAGTGCATACTAAATCCGTATGTCAAACGTTTTAAGAAGAGATTTTGTTTAAATTGCGCCTGCCGTAGCAAAAATGTGGGAACAGTTGCTTGTGGAGGCCATGTTTTTTTTTATCGCATCAACATGAAAAATAATTAAAACCCTGAGAAATAAACTGCAATTCCAATAGGTTGAGCTTAATTTAATTTTCATAACATAAGTCTCCGATTTATCCCGACCGTTTACGTAACAACAGACATGCGCCTTGTGAAGCGCTTTGACCTCTCAATTCAAGTGCACAAGTACGTCTTCGCTTTGCATTGTGGGATTAATTGTTGGTTTCACAGTCATGGCGTCCCGTGTCCTATCCCGGTGTGTCCGCTCGCTCGTCCGACCCTCGGCGACAATATGCCCGGCCAATTTTACTGCGAAGGCTTCGGCTGCTGCGGTTCCCCAGGCCAACCAACGAACATTCTCAATTTTGTCCTGCAGCCAGCGAACACGGCGGGCCGACCAGACACGGGTAACACTTGAATAACATTGAAATACTGTAGTCGCTAATGGCCTAGCGGTACTGGATTGTGCAATGACCTACCTGTGTCTTTCCAAGAAGACTGCAGAAGCATTGTGATTAGCTTGTTAAGTAGATCGCTATTTCCATTACATACGAATCGACTTTTAAATTGTCCATGCTTTAAAATAGCCACAGTTATTCCACAACAGCACGCCCGCTAGCTTGCTCGGAAAGTTAGCGTGCTAGTTACATTAAGCAGTTTTTTTTGTTTATGTCTAATTATTGCTTTTTGTGCAAAACCACCCTTTTTCTTTGAAATTACCGTATGGCATATATGTACGGTGTATGGCATTTTATGTAATAGCAATTTTGAGTTTTCCGGTTGTTAGTGGCATTACTCGACCTTAAATTCAGTAATGTTGTCCATGCATTCATATGTCACCGCTCTTGCAAGACTTGAGTATTTGTCTTGTTGATAGGCAGTCAAAACACAGAATGTCTAGCGCCTGAAGATTGTTTAACTCGGGCACATGGTGACTTACATCCCGTTTGCAGATTCCCAGCTCTCTGGTGCAGCTGTGTCGACAGTACGGGGATCTGCCACCTCTCACCATTGAAACCATTAAGGATCGAGTCATTTATGTCCTGAAGCTCTATGACAAGATTAACCCAGAGAAAGTAAGTGTTTGTGCCAAGGACGGGGAGAACTTGCAGGGAAGATGTTTGTTATTTCTATTATGGTGTAATGCTGCATTCACCGTATCCCCGAGGGATAACCTAGGGATTAAACGTTGATGAGTACTGTTGATGACGATTTTCAGTCAAAATAAAGGTAGTACATAGATTTCACAATTACCTGAACCAAAATTCCTGACCATTTTTGTTTAAGAAACGTTTTGTTTGTTTAGTCATGAAACATGGGATAATTATATTATACACATCATAAGTTGTAGTGAAAATATTGTTTTGTGAAAGTAAAACGGAAAAAATCAACTTTATTCCTATCAATATAATTAAACAAGACTTTTGATGTAAGAAGGTAAAATATCTATATACTATAGAGGATTCTAAAAGCTCTTGTAATGCGTTTGCCTTTAGCTGCAGACCACGTCTCACTTCATGAAAGATCTGGGGTTGGATAGCTTGGACCAGGTGGAGATTATAATGGCAATGGAGGACGAGTTTGGTGAGTGTCATTATTTAGTGGCTTGGCAGACCGTTATCCTGGTTCACCTGCGTATCTTGCAGTTGTCACTTGACCACCTCCTCCCTCCATCTTTTACTTGCATGCAAAGTGAACCCCTTCAGGGATGTGAGCAGTTAAGATGCCTGACCGTCGTCTGTGACTTGCAGGATTCGAGATCCCAGACGCAGAGGCGGAGAAGCTAATGACCCCCCATGAGATTGTACAGTACATCGCCGACAAGAAGGATGTGTATGAGTAAGTGGGCCTTGGTGTGGTGCACAGAGCGAGAGGTTTCCTTTTGTCTGGGCACAATAATGTGGGTCTTGGCATTTACAAGGTACGACTATGTCGTTCGGTCGCTCATAGAGACTTGTTATAAGAGGAATACTCCTAATTCAAGGGGGTGGCTCTCGATTTGAACGTGCTGTTATAACCATAACCAAGTTTTGTTGTGTTCCCACAGGTAGGCAGGCACGGCCCCTGTTTTGAACCACGATATCCCGAATCCAGTGGGGTTTTTTTTTCCCCCCTCATTAAGACGAAATGTTCTCATGTACTCGTTGTAGTTCATGGCTTCTGGTGTCAACTGCCTTGTCTGCTGTACACATTGTATTTAATAGTACGTTTTCAGTTTGGAGAAATGCGTAAAAACAATAAAATGCTAAATCCCTTGGTTTGATTGGGACAAACTGTGTTCAACTCATTTCTCACAGCGCCATCTGGTGGTAAAGTCCTATCCTTGGATGCTTATTCTGCAGCACAGGGCATGCTGATATAGGGTTAGAGCTCAGGAAGTTTTTGTTGAAAGATCTAAAACGGCAAATAGGCCGTATAAACTGAGCTCTCCCTAATCTGGAGAACAACCGCTCCCGTGGCAATACTTTTTGTTGAATTCTATCCAGATTTCAGTGGTCTCACTGTCGTAGTAGTTCAACAGATACTATTACTTCTACCAACCACAGTTTTTATATTAGTTTCTGTAGGCCTAGGGATAATATTGGTATTGCTCTGGATCTTAAGATGTGCTCAGCACCCAGCAAGGTGGGACAGATTTTACCGGAACATTTGTTGAGGGTTATTCGACAGAGCGCCCTTCAAGACATGGATATTAGCCTCTATAAAACACGTTCCTCTCCTCCCCCTCCCACCACTGGTAATGGTTGAAGCAGTTTCTAAAGGAAATGCTGATTGTCAACAATCATGTAATAGAAAATTGTGTAAAAAACCCAAAGTGTGCGTGTTAGGGCCATCATCCGCACCTGGAGCAGTTTCTTAGTGTAGTCTCATTCAGATCAGTGAAAGGTACACCTTCACATTCCTCTTTAGCACAGCTGTATGGAAAGGGAGGGAAAACAACTCTCCACACGAACTCAAGGCTTGAGTCACTGTTATGGTTTTATTGTGGGTTGCATCCACGTCGTACAGCTTGGTGTTCAGACGCAGTGATCTGCATAACGTTACATTATCAGTGTGCTAACACAGTCAAACAACGACCTAATCTACATTATAGAGAACTAAAAACAAAGCAAAAAGACACAAAAATGACAGCATCATTGGAAACAATCACACAACTGAGTTTCTACCTTGCATGAGACTTTGTCTTCAGTCAATTTATACCAGTACAAATAAGGATTGTCCTTCAAAAAGTGCAGTTCCCCAAGATAAAATTCTCAGATGACCCTCAGGAAGGCATACCAGTAAACCAGGTACTTCCTGCTCATTTAAGAAGTTGGTTAAACACATTTAAAACAGTCTACTAAAGCAATGTGCATAACAGTTATAAGTGAGCACTAATTTTGTTTTCTCTCTCACCCTCTCCAATGTTTGATATAGATTATACATATACATAAAAGTTGAAGTTTCACAAGGCACCCCACCACGCCCCGCCCCAATGAGTTGTGAACAGGAAACTAAATCCTTCATCTGCTACAACTGGCCAAGGTTTCCGATTCTCCGTTACATCATGGCACATGGTTAACTGAAGCTCCCAAGATCCTGTCACCGCTGTTGCTATGTAGCTATGATTATAGGAAGTAAACAGACACAGAAGCCTGGTTAGCGTCTCGCTGCATAGACTTTTTAAGGCTTCCGTCGTTCCGGAAGCGGAGATTCTACAGCAATATATTTTCTTTGCCTTCTTTTTCCCTTTGTGCTGGTTTTGCTTAAGCTTTTATTTTTTTTGGGGGGGGGGGCGGGTTAAAAATGACAAGAC
>JAOYSI010005103.1:0-13779 GCA_025775065.1 Hiodon alosoides
AAAGTCATATAAAAAACAAACTCTAACTCCTTACACAAAAGTCATATAAAAAACAAACTCTAACTCCTTACACAAAAGTCATATAAAAAACAAACTCTAACTCTTATACAAAGGTCATATAAAAAACAAGCTCTAACTCCTTATACAAAAGTCATGTAAAAAACAAGCTGCCAGGGCAATACAAAAAAAACAACTAAAATCCTGTTAAAAAAAGAAGAAAGTGTTTTAATAAGAAGAAACTCTTTAATATCCTGTTATTCGTCATTTCTGGAGACCAGCTCACCAACCTCAGCCTTAATTATTTTCACACACAAGCGCCTGATTTTTCCAACCTCGAGGAAGGCCAAGAGATCCTTTCCTTGTTATGTTTTTTTTTCTTCAGATTTACTGGCAGCCAGTTGGGATTTATAAGGGTCTTTACAGACTGTTGTATGGAAATGTACAGGTCAGGTGACCATTCTTCAGGAATGCTACAGAGAACTCGACAGTCGCACAGCACATGTGAGAAATATTACAGAGTACCACCTGTGGGGTCCAGTGAGTGTCAAATGGTGGAGGGGGGGGGTGGGGGGCTGTGAATACAACAAAAAAATACATAGCCAAACAGTCGTGGCCCCTGACAGCATTCTTCATTATGAGGAACAGACGTCTGGGCATGTAGAGGACATTTTTCCTTCAGTAAACTGTGGCTCTTTTTTTCTGTCCTGGAGAGCAGGCCTGTTTTCCAACAACCGCAAGGAAAGATTTCACTCAGGCGAACTGGAGGCGATGTGGGAAAGGGGATCCACTGCTTGCTTCACTCAGAGTCGCAGCGGGATTGGAGCTCGGCCCCAGTTTCGACACCTTAATACCCAGAGTGATCTCAGCCGGATCCAAAGAGGCCAAAACACAGCTTATTGAGCTGAAGCGGACACAGTGGAACCGTGGCTCGATCTACTGCTGCTTAGTGTACCAAATGTCGAGAGTACCGTTCTTTGCAAACATTTCAACTTGTACCTCCGACATTAAATTGACAGCGTCTGTGGAAAATCGCTTTTCTCAGTGGAAATGTTTAAAACAGATTTTCATGGCAACTGATTGTGAAACTGCAGAAAAGGGAGAGGATCAAACTAAAAACAAACATTTTAAACATTTTCCAGAATATTTCATCTAACTTTTCATCTAAGTTTTTGAAAATCTAATTGTTCCATTGATGCAAAAGACGTACTTAGTTATGGATCACATGGAAAACAACTCTTTACCACAATTTAGGAGTCTTAGAGAGAAATGCCTTTGTCAAACTAAGGGAAGTTTGCTATAATATTTCCTGAGGAGTACACAATTTGAGCATCTTCAATCATTGCTATTGAAACAAAGAAGAATATGCCTCTTTGGTTAGTGATTACATTAAATTGCTCCAACAACCCCCCTTAATGAAAACCTAAAATATCCTTGCGTGAACCTAAATAGCTAGTTCAGGCTTCCAATAGTCAACCACTCAAAACAGCTGGACAGAGTTAAACACAACATCTGGCTTTGGTCCACAGCAGAGCTTTTAAACATTTGGGGAAAAAACACTTTAGGAGAATTCTGCATAAAATGTTCCCTCCAAATGCAGTGTCTAAACATTCTGATGTATGGGTTTAGAGATTTTTATTTAGTCAGCTATTTCCTGCACTAGAACCTGTTGACCCAGATGTGGTCCAATGATCTTCTTACCTAACAGGACAAACAGATATTTCTAGAGAAAACTCAAAACTAGTTAATGGGTTTCTACAAACAGGAAATAAAACACAATATATTGAGTATCAACGAGTTAACGGTTCTAAAATTAATAGAACGATTACTTGGCGATGGCCTCGTGTGCCGGGTGTGACAGTATTGTCACGTAAAACAGTATGCCGTCTAGAGTAACAAACTGTACTTTCAGCAAACCCTTTCTGTGTCTCAGTGCTCAGAATTACCCAACAAGCACTGTGAATGTCATGTGACTTCCTGACAGGAACGTGAAAGAGGTGACTAAACCCAAAGAAAAGGCAAGGAAACGAAAGGCCCGTCTACACACTGAAAGAAGTTTATTTTGCAATGCGGCGGACTGACACCGCGACAGCTGCAGCCCGTCAACACGGGAGAGTAGCTCCGGAGAATGGAGCAGACGGAACAGATGGAGCAGAGAAGTTGGGTTACCTTTGCACGGCTTGCAGGACACGATCCCCAGGAAGCTGAGCAGGCTGACCTCGTTGATTGGCAGGCTGGTGTTGGACCAGGCTGTGTCCAAGCGGCCACCGGCACAGCACTCTTCATAGCTGACCCCTCGCATCAGCACCATGTCACAGCGTTGCTCCTGACTCCGCTGCAGCCAGCACATCCCGGCTGCGTGCGAGGAACGGGGCGTAAGTGTCACGGGCGGGATGCGTGTAACGGGGCGTAAATGTCACAGGCGAGATGCGCGTTACGGGGCGTATGTGTCACGGGCGGGATCTGCGTAACGGGGCATAAGTGTCACGGGGGGTTTTTCGCGTAATGGGGCGTAAGTGTCACAGGTGGGATGCGCATAACGGGGCGTAAGTGTCACAGGTGGGATGCGCGTAACGGGGGGTAAGTGTCCCAGGTGGGATGCGCATAACAGGGCGTAAGTCTCACGGGCGGGATGCGCATAACGGGGCGTAAGTGTCACAAGCGGGATGCGCGTAACGGGGCGTAAGTGTCACAGGCGGGATGCGCTTAAACGGGCGTAAGTGTTACGGCCGGGATGCGCGTAACGGGGCGTAAGTGTCACAAGCGGGATGCGCGTAACGGAGGGGGCATGTGCCTGAGCTCTGCGTCTTATCATTTACACACTTTTGGGACAACCAGCAGGCCTGACCTGTGGGCATTTTTCATGCAGTGTCTGGAGTTGTCCCAAGGGAGATCAGGGAGATCACACAAAGAAATTCAATACATCGATCAAATTGGTAATCGCCCATTGGGTTTTGGTCAGCTTAAATGTGATGTCTCCATTCAAGGTAAGTCTACAGCCGAATTAAAACAGTGTGGTTATGAAACCTGTATGTTTTCTATTCCCGAAAACTATCAGAAGAAGATCAAAGGCATAATATTACCAAAATCCAGTTTTTCTAGTCTTTCATAGTCACTTTTTTCACAGTCGATTTTAATTGATGGTAAAAATACATCATTTAATTGCATTCCATGTTTTTCCCCATCTCCCTAAACAATAATGTGTTTCTTTACCAACAATTCCAATTTAACAGGATCAAACAGTGAAGTTTCCATTACAATCACATTGAAACCCAACAGTGTCTTTTATATTTGTGTACGATGAAATTTAAAATTCCGACAATACAATACTTGAGCATGCTTTCATAATCAGGTAAATAAGGTCAGCAACTACCTCTTAAACCTGACGTTTTAGAATGAAGGATTTCGGTGAGTTAAAATAATTTAAGAGACTACAGATTAAAGAAGATAAGTAGCACCAAGTGTGCTGTGACTGTTGAATGTGTAAACAAACCAGAGAGCGTTTTACTGCTACGTAACGGTAATATTCTGCGTACAGTTTCAAGAGAATAAATTATACTTCGCAATCTAAAAGAAAACTAAGAAAAACCCCTCGAGCTCTGTCCATATGTAATCATTTAATTCAAACATTGATCTTTTTTTTTTTTTAATGCAAATTGTAACAATCAAATATAATTAATTTCGGTTAGTTGACATTATGGTATGTGTACACCTGCCAAATGTTAGTTACGGTATTGGGTTCGAAACTAAGACAGACATTAAAAGGAAATTTAGGAAATAAAAATATTTTCAAACGGTTTTTAAGTAAATTACAATATCATCTTAAACGGTAGCATGATATCATACAAACCAACTATTTGTTTTCTATAATTATTAATATAATTTAAGTATCCCTAAACTGTTACATAAATACATACATAACTTATGTGACTCATAAATGTAACGTTAGTAAGTCGTAGTATGCCGTATTTTGTCGGCTCTACAGATTAAACGAGTGATGTATTATGTTTAAAACAGGGTGACAAGTGAAAGTCTTCGAGAAAGCATTGAATTACGCAAGTTTAAGACAGAAACTATACTCACCGTCGACAGGGTATCTCCCAAAGATTTCCCAAACACCAACTTTTTCTAAAATTTTTTAGGCAATTAAAAGAAACAAAATTTTTAATTTCCCCCCAAAAAAAAAAAAAAAAAAAAAAAAAATGTAACACACACACACACACAAAAAAAATTTTACTGCGAAGACCAACGGCTTAGAAAAATCGCGACGAAAGGGAGTTCCAGACTGGAACGAAGTCGAGCTGAGTTGCTTATATCGACAGCAGCCTTCGCCAAGGTGAATGAATATGTCGTAAGTGATCCTGTTCCGCCTCTATATAAATATTTTAGTCAGACGTAATTATGCTGCTGGGATGGGCGATGTTTTCAGCCAGTTGTAAAGCTAGGACGGTTAGTATTGTATGTCTACAGCTGAGGAAACAAATCCGTCCCATGCAATGCAATAACATGGATGCAACGCCAATCATCGGAGCACGCTACCTCTGAATTATATCCAGTGCACGTACTGTACCTTCTCTCCCACTAAATTGGCCAATTATCATACGACACTTCTCAAAATCCTACACAGTAAGAAATAGTTATTTATGTTCCCTCTCAACCGAAAATGCGCTCTCTGGAGTCTGCACCTTTCTTGAATGTCTTCGGTGTCCTCGGTGTGAATAGCTTTTATACTTTCCGAGATGAGTAGCCCAAGTTACATATCTGTAACTGTTTAACCTAAGTTCACGGCCCAATCACTTACACACGCTTACTTTTATTTTAACTTAAACTCTCTTAAATATTTGCGATGCTATTTCGTTAATTTAACAGTGCAGTCAAAGGGGTTTCTTGTATACATTCGGTTTTGCTCGGTTTCATTCATCTTGGCGTGTTAATTTGAATTATTATTGAATGCAGTCCATTTTTCATATTCTGGGCCACACAGTCGCCTGTATTGGGAACTGGGTTGAGAACCACTGAATAAAATGATTATTTCTTCTAAACAATTTATGCGTGTGTGTGTATGTCTGTGAGCTGCAAAACTGCGCTTCAGACGGAATGTACGCGGCGGGGATAGATACTCCGCTGACTTGGACGGACAATGAGAAAGCCTTAATTGGAATCTGCATTCTTTCTGCTGTGGGATGTATTGAAAAACCCTGCCAAAATCTGGTCAATACATTCCACTGTCTGTGAAGTGAAGATAGTTCTTTTATCACGGAGAAGCTGAGGGTGGCATTCATGTTTTTTGGGGGGTTTTTTCGGTGCATATTTCGGATGTTAGGACTTCTGTCACTGTACAAAACTCCCCAGGGAAAATGTGCATAAAGACCATTGAGTGCACAGCACTTGAGGGGGCTATTACAGTGACTGATGCTCCGACACTGATAGTCTTCAAGCCTCAGATTTAGAAAAAGCTGGTAATATAATACTCAGAAGGATGAGAAATTTTATACGAAACGTTAAAAAATCAGTTCATTCAAACTGAGTTGTCCCCGAAAGCCATGCAATTTCTGTGACTACCGTGTGATGCAAAAGTTAAGTGAATGTGTTACGGTGAAAAGCGCCCCCTGGTGACAACGTTAAGCATATTCCACGGGGAAATAAGCAGTCCTATCACGGTTGGGAATTTGGCACGAGACGGTGTTGTGTTTGGCTTGCGGTGCCTCCACGGGACATGTGCAATTGTACTGCTCCTATTTTTCATCTGAACTCTGGGTGCCGTTTGAAGTGGTCAGGGATATTTAGCTGAGTGTTTTGGGGCGTGGCTAATGTAATGTGTGGCGCTCCTGCCTAGGACGGTGTCAGAACGGGCTTTTACTTGTACTAGTTTGATTGATTGGTTTTGAATTTTTATACTACCGCTTGCTTCAGTACTCCAATACGGTTGGTGGCGGTAATGCCCACCAGTTGAGAGATTTTACGGGCATTTAACTGCATAGTTGACAAATATTATTACGGAGGTGATACACCGTTTGTAGTCTAAAGCATCATTCGATTTTTTACCTCTCATTTATAACTATAAACTATAGCATACTTTATTTAATATACTTTAATAGCCGAAACGTGGTCTATTCTGGTTTTGCTTGCTGGCGTTATATCATTAATTTATCTAAATGGCAAAATGTTAGCCTCAAAATAGATCGAAAGTTTATGTTTCCCTGTCGTCTTTGAGGTTGGGCTCACGCAATCTTTGCTTTACAATACCGGGTCATTCGTGGGCAGTTCTATTTAACTACGGATCAATATTTTTTCCTTCCCGAAGACAGTCCTTGAAAATGAATGTAGCGTTTATGCACTGCTCATGGCTGATATTTAGCGTTACGAATACTCTCGTGACAGGGTGAATTTTGTCCCATCTAGTGTTCTGTACACACATTGTTTCTGTGTGGCCTGTCCCTCGCACTGAGTCGGAAGATGGCGGAAGCTCCCCTACACCCTAGCCGGTTTTTCTGTCACCGATGTTCGACAGAGATCAGCCCCCGTCTCCCGGTAAGAAACGTTGTTTTACAGCGTAGTATGCTGGCTAAGCATGAGCTACAATATTAGAATCGACGGATAATAGACGCTCAGAATAACGGTTGCGGTTTAAGTTGTTGCCTAGCTAACTGGCGTTTCTTTTTAACTACTTGATTACCCTACGTTAGCTAGCTACCTATCTATCTGAAAGATTTGAAGGCCTCCTTTTGTGCGACTACTATTAGGTCGTAATTTGATGAATAGTTTATTTTGACATCCTGTTAAATTTATGTAGCCTTGAAAGTTTGGGGTAAGATATTTACCTAACTAAGTTCTATGTTGGCAGACAGGCAATAACTTATATTATAAATGCTCTAGTGAGCTCAATCGCCAGTGGTTTTTGTGTGAATTTAAGTCAAACTTTAATAAAGATATATTCAGCTAGCCAGTATACGAGATTTTGCGTACCATCTTGACCTGATATTTGTTGTTGTTTTTTTATGTATTAAGTAATTACGTAAAATTGGGAATCTAGATAAGCATGTGACCCTTCTTTCTGAAAAAACTAAACGCAGCAGCCTTGGAATGTTGGAAATCGGCGAACTACTATTTTATTAAAATAATTAATTGGCTTGCATTTAAAATGTACTTGAACTAATTTATTCGGTTTTGTTAACACAATTATTCAAGAAACTATGTTCAGACTGTATATATAGTGTAAATCAAGTTTGTTTACAGGGGTCCAGAGTCACATCTATGCAAATCAAGAAAGCGAATGCATATTAAAAACGTGAATGCGTATTTTTTGTGTGTACCGTGTTTAAAGAAATAGATTGACAAGTGTCCGTATATGAGAGTTCATGCTTGATGTTGAAAGGATAAAATTGATTCTGACAATATACATTTAGCATATTGTCATAATCGATTTTATTTCGTTAGACTTTTATTCCTACTATTTTAATGTAGTTTTCACATTTTATAGCCTTAATATATATTTATAGGTAGTTACTTTTTAAGATTTGGTTGTGTTTGGCTGCTTACCAAGGATAACCAAACCGAAACCGTTATGTCTGTGTGTAAACCCTACATTTCAATGCACAAAAGCATATCGCATTGTTTCCTAATGCTCCATTCAGTGACTCACGGTGCTTTACATAGCGGTTGGACTCTGGAACGATCCCCTTATGTAATATTTCTGTAATACAGAGTCTAACAACAATAGTTTATGGTTGAAAACTGTATTTGGGCGTTTGAACTAGGACGCGGCGCACAATTAAAATGGCTTGAACTCTGCAGACTGTGGTCGAATGCATATTTAAAAAAAAAAAAAAAAAGTTTTGGTCTTCTCTGTGAATTCAAGTTCGATTATTGTTCTGTCTCAGTTCTGGGTTCATGACAGTTCCCACACTTTCCATAATTGTTCTACTTAGAATTGAATACCTACAATAGGATATTAGATCACCATAATGCCTTGTTTTTCTCATTGGAGTAACATGATTTTACCTAATTACTGCTAAGTTAGCATACTAACAGGCAAATTAAATGTATTGCCAAAATAATTTAAAAATTACTCATTTCATAGTTGATATTTCTTATTAGGGAGCCTGTAAACACACAAACTATGGAAACTAGATTCCCCATAACTCAGTATTTCACCTTTGATATTGTTTTAAAAGTGCCGCTTGTCCATTAACAAAATACTTTTTGATATAACATGGACTAAAGAATCTGAAGAATATTTAAATGCATTATGTATTGTCGTTACAAAGTAAAGACATAATTAGGGGCAGTCTGCTTAAAACGTGAAGGTTTAAACGTGTTTAAACCACTTACTGGAACTTTTGAAACAAGCAACAAGGACAATGAATAAATTGTTAATATCCCTTTATCTTAGTTACGGGAAGGCTTTTGCTTAGGCTTGTTATAGATGGGCTATTTTTCCTGATCTTTCCCAGCATGCTAGATTCTGATGCTAGTTAACTAACCAATAGTATTTATGAAGGGGAGCAAGTGTTGCATTGGGCAGGGCAAAATATTAGCCATTTGCTACTAAAATCCCTAATTAGCTAGATGGGCCGTTTAAATGCTTGTATAGAAACGCGTGTTTTTGATTGTGGCGTGTTGTTTGTGTGCAGGAGTACACATGCCCGCGTTGTGAGTCTGGCTTCATCGAAGAGCTGTCAGAGGAGAGAAGGTATGGGAACTGGCTTTAACGCATGCCTGCAGCCAACTAAATGTAATTTGCCAATGCAACATATATTATTTGAGCCTGATTTAATTTAGCTTTGCCATAGCCATAGTGGTCGAATACTTGGAGAAGGTGAATCCCTGTCATTTATTACTGTAAATGTATATATCTGCTAGTGAAATGGTGGAGTTGGTGGTGTCGCTCAGTGCGGATTCGTGTCGCGATTACTTGTTCTGACCTGACAAATTGTGAAAACAGAGGCCAGGCACTGTATATTTAATGTGATGAAACTTAGTGTTATAATTCTGATTGCCACAGAGTCCCTTGTTTTGCTCAGAGCTGTAAGATGGATTGGATTTGACGCTGCAATTGCACTGTGTATTTCACTGGAACTTTACATTTGGTCTAATCCCTGTTAACTTCTTCCCGAAATCTGTTTCTGACTAGTAACGAAAATGGGTCCACGTCCAACACCAGCAGCGATCAGAACCGGCACCCGTTTCAGGTTCGGAGGCCCGTGTAAATGTGGCCGATGGTTCATTTTCCACTTCAGTGGGTTGTTCACTTAATCGTCCAGTTGGACTTTCTGTTCAGTTTAGCGTCTGCTGCTCAGTAAGATCTTGTTGTAAACTTCTGAGGTGCTATCTGAGAACGGCAGTTCAGCTGACAGATGAGGATTGGTCTCGTTATGTGTGTCCTGGTTGTTTAGGTACTGTTGTGCTCAGGAGCTCGGCGAGACCGTGGAACCGCGCCGTAGTTAGGGTGCTAAAGGCTGAACGCGCTCTGTGTTTCTGTATTTTTTTCTTCTTCCTTTGTCTCAGAATGTGGACCAACACTTGTTTACATTCCCCCCGGGGTATGGGCAGTTTGCATTAGGGGTATTTGATGATAGCTTTGACTTGGGCGGCGCTCTGCCCTCGGAGGACAACCGCGAGACGGAGAATCGGAGAGAGCGGGAGCTGGCTTCTCGGCAACGCTATGGCGCCAGGCAGCCGCGAGGGCGCCACCTTCCCCGACGGCAGGCCGGAAGGCCGGAGGGCGTGCCCACGTTAGAGGGGTATGGTAGTCATTTTCCGTCCGCGTCGTTGTATGTCCTTTCTGTCAATGATCGTGCATTAATCGAAACAGTCGATTGTCCCTCTAACTCCAGACCGTTCAACAGCGTCAGAAGTTTCCTGTGGGGGAAATTTTAGTTTCCATTCCATTCCATTTTTTTTTGTGGGGAAAAAAATGGTTTAACTTTGTGGTTTCCCCTTTGCAGAAATTGACTAATGGTGTAACAGTGTGGTTGTTTTTCCTTCCCCTCCCCTGCACAGAATTATTCAGCAGCTAGTGAACGGAATAATTGCTCCCACCGCAATGCCAAACATTGGTGTGGGACCTTGGTACGTAAGCCCCGCGTGGCTCGGATTCATCGCTCATATCTAATGCAACGCGCTGCTGGAGAAAACCTGCCCATGCTTTTTATATCTGGCTCTTTAAAGGGGAATGCTTCATTCGAACCCAATGGACTATGCATGGGGTGCCAATGGACTGGACGCCATTATTACGCAGGTACGCGCTTAGGATGTATCAAGACCGTCGGATCCAGGGTGGGAGTTTCAGTGGGGAAAGGCGGCAGTGCTCACTGAGTCTCCGATCGACGGGGAAGTTTTCCTCCTCCCCCACGGGGCTCTCAGTCGCAGCCCTGCGCTGTGGGCGGTTGAGGAACACGCGTCACGTGTAGTGGCCATGTGTCCTGTTTTGAGCCCCAGGTGGTCCACACAGGTTACATGTTGTATTGGAGGAAGTCTTAAACACTTAGGTAAAACCTGTTCAGAAAGAAACATTCTAAACCGTTCATTACAGTACTGCCATTCAAGTATCTTTCTATGTTGGATAACACAGAGCAATTTTTGGACCACTTTGTTTTGACAGAACAGTGTTCAGAAGTAGACTGACTGTAGTGCTGGCATTTGCAGTGTGTATTGCAAACTATAATGTCATGGTGACATCACTTTTCTGTCAGATTGTCAGCAGTTTAGTCTGTTACAAACGTTTGGTCAAGATAACGCAGTCGTTTCGATTTGACGTCTCCCTTTCTCCGTCTCTTTCCAGTTGCTAAATCAGTTTGAGAATACTGGCCCTCCCCCCGCGGACCGGGAGAAGATCAAAAACCTTCCAACGGTTCAGGTCACAGAGGAACAAGTTGGTGAGTACCGCCCGTTGTGATTTGAGGTTTGGTTTCTGGATCTTAAAAACGTTTGAACTACCTTGGCAAATACGGTGTATTGGAAGTACCGCTTGACTGAACTGTGTGCCTGTGCTTTTCCTCATTCTTTCCCAGGGTCCGGTCTAGAATGCCCAGTTTGTAAAGAAGATTACTGCTCAGGAGAAAACGTTAGGCAGCTACCGTGCAATCACGTCTTTCACAATGATTGTATAGTCCCTTGGCTGGAACAGGTAAGCCAGTTTTTTCCCTTTGGAAATTGTAATGGTTTTGTTTTCGTTCTAATGTGAGTTGGGCCGTTTTTCTGGACAGTGTACAGGAGGGGTACTTGAATTCAGTTCCCTGAATGCTGATTTGTTTGTGTCCCTCTGTACCTCAGCATGACACCTGTCCAGTGTGCCGGAAGAGCTTAACTGGACAGAACACGGCCACCGATCCTCCGGGCCTATCAGGGATGAACTTCTCTTCTTCCAATTCGCCCAATAATGACAACGCTGCCAACAATTCATAGAATACCCCCCACCTGACCCCTCAGCTCACCTTTCTCTGCTCCACCCAAAAAGAGACCATCGCCACCACAACTTGGCCAATGAAAATCACGCATCTGTCTAAAGGGCTTTTGAGAACGCAAGAACCGGCCAAATGAAATGAAACGTCTTGCGAAGTAGCCCCTTTGGAGCAATTCCCCGTTGTGTTGAATGAAAAATTACGTGTACACATTTAGTTTTAAGCGATGTATTTTTACTCAAAAAATCGAAAGCTCAAAGTAAACGTATTCAAGGGTGAAAGAAGCCAGATATCAGCGAAAAAAATGCTAACATAAAAGAAAAACTGAAATCTGTCGATCCCTCCCTGTATTTTGGGGGCAATGGCTTTTAGGAGAAATCTTCCAAACTTTGCCCGTCATAAAGTGTAGCCAAAAAGATTCAAAAGAATTTAAATGATAATCAATATAGTATCTACAGGCTCCTCTCCTTCTGTTGTGAACTGGAGAATCTACCCCTCCTCATTGCTCTTCTTTAAACCTGGGTCTGCAACACGTGGGGCTCCTTGTCGAACGGACCGGTCCCAGCTGGGAAGAACCAACAAGGACGGTTACGGGAGGCGGGCAAACACCCATCGAATAGATGGGCATGAACAGATTTTCAGGCTTCAGCTCTCAGAAGCTGTGGTGAAAACTTGTTTTACTTGCAAAAGTATGAAATTTTTTTTATATTTCTTTGGCTGTACAGCTATTTGGGATGAGGGGGAAATATGTGTACATATTCATATTTAAAAAGAAACATTTTATGCATCTGTACAGCCGAAGGATCTAAGGAAACTCTTGGGGCGGGAGGGAAACTGAGTGTGTGCATTTGATTAAGGTTTTAAGTTCACAAAAATTATTTTCTAAAAAAAAAAAAAAAAAAAAAAAGCTTGAAGTTAGGTTTTCCATTGATTCAGTCTCTCAACAAACGACCCGTCAAAGGAATATCGCTCCGATACAGTGCTGCATCAGTAACTCGGAAACGGCTTCATTCATTGGCCATACTATGTTTATAAACCATTCCTCTGCTCTCATTCCTGGACACACACACACACACCATGTTTGTGTGTGTGTGTGCGCGCATATATATATATATATATTAATTAGTGTGTATATCGAATGCAAGGGGCGTTGCCAAGTTATGACGAGACATGATCCCACGCTCTCTTGTATTTCCTTTGTTACGACCTTCTCGATTCATCCGGTCACATTCACACACTCAGACTTTTTCAATGCATTTTTTTAACTTATTTTGAGTTAATGGGTTGTTTTGTAAAAATCATAATAAAAAACTAAATGAAATATTAACGCATTGCCGATGTTTTAAACCCGTGAATTGGGCGGGAGAGAGAAGACGACGGAGGATGGAGTGAACTTGGTTTGAATTTGGAGCAGTTGCCAACATTTTTGGGTTTCATAATTAAAATTTAGTTGTATAGCATTTAAAAACAAAATTATGACTGCAAGTTTTAAATTTTTTAGCTTTAAAAAATATATATTTAGATATATATTTAAATAATATTCAAAATCTGCAAATAAAATGCATATTTGCGTACAATGAAATGTTTTTTAAACTTGACTCCAAAATTACTGTTTGGACTGCTTTTTTAAACATAATTTAAAATCTTTAAAAAAATTTAATTAGTAACGCCCAAAGCTCAATATTAAGTCGAACTGTCATGGTTTTCACTCTGATTACAACAGCCCTATTATTCTGCAATGGACATGTAGTATTTACGTGTAATACCTGTAGAATAGCGCTAGGTGGTATAGTTCAACATACATTTCTAGCAAAGGTGGAGATACACAAATTATAAAGAGTCCAAGAGGACAAACATATTATGAATGTAAAACGGTTGTTACGAATGAATAGTTAATATGAAACCCTTTTTCGATGGAAATAAAGTATCCCCCGTAGAATGCAAGCGCATAAGAATAACGTGATGCACCAACAGCGATTGAATAAGGGATCCCGTGTTTGTTGCTATGCATGACATATTTGCGACTCTTTGCATTAAGCAATCCAGGCCAAATTCTGGAATTAAAATTCAACAAAAAGACACTAAAAAGACGACTGATCCATCTGCCAAAATCTCCGAACGCCCTTTTAATTGACGCCTTAATTTAGGATCGTTCTCCACTTTGCGAATTTGACACAGACGTCTAAATAAAACGGCCGCCGCTCACAGCCTAGAGTGGACGATTCACTGTGTGCCTTAATATCAGAATGCGGAGAACACAGCAGTGTTACATTGTATGTCATTAATAACACGACGCCCGTTATTCCACGACGGGGGAAAAAATAAAATAAATATATAAATAAATAAAATTAATTAATTATATATCTATATCTATATATCT
>JAOYSI010005104.1:1986-13778 GCA_025775065.1 Hiodon alosoides
TGTAACAGACTGTTTGTCCCCAAGAGCTTTTAGTAGTAAGGGTAGTGTTACAGTCCTGTAACAGACTGTTTGTCCCCCAAGAGCTTTTAGTAGTAAGGGTAGTGTTACAGTCCTGTAACAGACTGTTTGTCCCCAAGAGCTTTTATTAGTAAGGGTAGTGTTACAGTCCTGTAACACTGTTTGTCCCCCAAGAGCTTTTAGTAGTAAGGGTAGTGTTACAGTCCTGTAACACTGTTTGTCCCACAACAGGTCTGTTATCTAACTTTTTTATTTATTTAAACGGTACACACCCCACATTGCTGACTAAGGACGCCAGGAATACGCGCTCCTCCGCAGAGATTTGCGCATTGGGCTTCGGGACAAACAGGTTGTCTTCCGCCTCCGTGAACGCTTTGTTCTGGCCGGCTTTAGAGGACTTGTAGAGGCGGAAATTTCGGTTCTTGGTGTAGACGCCTACGAGAGACGATGATTTAAAAAAAACAAAACACCGGCGTCGATCAGCTTTAAAGAATTTCAGCGGAAAGGCTGTCTCTCATCACCGGACGAGGGAGGGGGGGGTGGGGGCGTGTTACACACCAAGGTCCACGAAAAGCTGGTCTTCCCCCCTCTTGTTTTTCACCCACAGGAAGTCCAGCTCCTCCGCGTCGCCGGCGTGCCGGCATCTCTTGGCTTGCGGCGGACATCCAAGCAGCCCCCCGTCCGACTGCTGCGTGTTCTCCGCAGAGGTGAACGGGTTTGAGCTTGCGTCTGGACACTCGCTGGTCCCAACCGGGTCCTCCCCAGAACCCGTCCACGGGTTGCTTCTGTGTTTCTGATGCAGGTTAAGCACAGGCTCCAGAATATTTTGGACAAAGCGTCCTTCAAAGAGTAACAACAACCCCTGTTATTGACATAAAGTGCAGTACATGACACCAGGATACTTTTTAAATGATACATTAGGGCCTGCGTGAGTTAAACACTCTCAGTTTATTTTCTCATGATTTGACTGGGAACTGTGTTGGCCACCAACGCACTGAACACACCGACATGAACGTTGTCCCGGAACACAGCGTTGGGAAGAAGGAATATCAGGTGCCGGCTGAACTTATCCTCAGTGCTGGAGTCCAAGTTCAGGACGTCCCTGCTCGAACATTTCACCTCGTGGATGTCCCCTAGCTTCTTGCATACGTACTGTTAAAAGCACAAGAAGAGGGTTCCCAGAAGACTGGACCGCGACTGAACCGCGTCACGGCACACTGAACGGGGAAAAATCTCTCACGTGGGCGCGACTTAAAGACAAGGGGACGTCTCTTTCGTCACGCCTATCTGCTCCACGAGCGAGGATCGAAGTTTTAAGTACCTGAATTAAGGAGTGGACCATCTCTCTGCCGTTTAAGCCTTGGTTAGAAGGCTTGTGAAACTCTAAGTCGAAGTAAAGTTTGCACACAGCACCCTCGGGAATCACCTCATAGCAGTGCATCAGGGAGTGTCTGTACGTCCTGAGGAGCAAAGGTAAACGGTAAGAACGCGGGCCTAGACACAAACATGAGACGTGTGAATGGATGGCTTGTGTAATATTCAGCTGTTATGAACCAGCAGGGAAGTATTTTCCATATGTTTAAGGTAGTATCCGTTAAACCATTCGACCATAATCCATGGAAGAAGTTCACCCGCCCACCCAGCCACCCAAAGAAAAGGATGAAAGAGGATGTCATGTTAGTAGATGTAGGGGAACCAGCTCTGCGCCGCTGGCCTGCGCTGGTGCGGGTACACGTACTTATAGTAGTGCCACAGTTCGGCGTAACTCGTCACCAGGTAGATTCGCTTGCCCATCTTAGCATCCTCCTTCTCCAGTGCAAAGACGTGCACCTCCTTAAAAATAAAAAATAAACGCAGAGCGGTAAAAAATTCAGATTAAAATGGGAATGGGGGGGCGCCCCGAAGACAGAAGATTCGTGCCTGAACCGACTTCTCACCTCCTTGCAGCTCTGGGCGAAGGCAAAAGCCGCGCTTTGCCGGGGGAAGAGCCTCCAGACGGATGCGGGCTGCCCCGGTCTGGACAGCCGGGGTTTGTAAGGAGAGGACAAAGGGCAGTGGCGGAAGGACCGGGCCAGGTCTTCCACCCTTTTGATCTTGACGCCCCATTTGCTCTTTATCATTGTTTAAAATGTATTTTTAGCATATAAATGTAATTTCTGTGAATAAAAAGGGTGTAGATTTACTTTTTTTTTTTTTTAACTACTTGCGGAAGTCAATAATAAAATACACATTAGCTGGTCTAAAAGTAAAACTATACGTAAATTGTCAAATACCGAAACTATCCGAAATTCCTGAACTGTACATAGCACAGGATTGCTGTATAATGACTTATCACCGTGCTGACTAATACAGTGATACAATACGGCAAAAAAAAAACCGCTTTCAGAAATTTGGCTATCAGGCAATAAATCAATGAATTAGCGTACTAGTTCGCTTTACCGACTGACTGTAATTTTTACAAATGTCTACTATATGTAGTGAATACATATCCGTATTGGATTAATACAGTGGGAGGAACGTCGTAACTTAAACCCGCAGCTTTTCATATGCTAGAAGTAATCAAAGGCGGATTATTTATCTTTCTCCATTCGTACAATTACGTCACATGTGTCAACTAAATACTATATGGATATTTGTGAGACCTAAAGAATCACATACCAGTCGCAGTACCGTCATTTCCAAGTGTCCTTCACTCAAAATTTGCCGCGAAGTACCCGTCAAAGTAACGTAGTTAGCTAACTGGGTATTGTAGTTTACAATTGACTTCCTGCTGTACAACTTCCTTGTTGCTACTTGAGCCTGGTGCCAAATTAATTAAGACTTATATTGTAAAGGTTAGCTGGTATTGCAGCGTTGTTGTACCCCGTAAAGGTAAGTCTGTAATGCCGAAACGAGCGATCATTTAAAGCTAGTCTAAACATCTACCGTTACTGCTTTACAAGGGGCTTTGGAAATAAGACATGCCCGGAGTTCTTCATTCCTGTAAATTATTTAGAATGATTCTTACTGCACCGACATAACCGGTAGATAACCATGGTCATTTCCAATATTTCTCCATTATCTAATTACCAGGATCATGCAATTTGCATTAAAGACAGGAAACGAGTTTTTCTAGCTACCCGTCTGAAATTAAAATGTGTAATTCGTAAGATACATTGCTAGGTTATACGATGTAATCGAGCTGCCGCTGTTATTTACAACATCGCTTCACACAAAGGGATTTTTTGGCCGCCTCGTCGTAGCCAGAAACGGGCGATGTGGTGTGTACATCTCGATTATTTTTATTGGAAACATTGCTATGACATGAAATGAGCCCTGTGTGTTATCATTCCATGTGGTTCCACGGCCTAGATTTAAATGGGGATGTTTTGTACGCTCTGCCCGGTTCCCCAGCACTCCGGTTACATATTCTGGTGCAGCGTCTCGTTCGTGACGTCGTCACAATTCCGGTTTTTGAACGACAAAGAACAAAATTACAAATGGGCGTGGACCTTTTTACGTGCGTGAGGGGCGGTTGCTGAAACCCTAAGTATTTTCTGGGCTGGAGTCTTATACTTCAACTGCCTAAACTAATCGTTATTCCTGTCATAGTTTTAGACACCATGTCATCCGTGGCGGACAAAGACGCGGGAGCGCAAGGGGATTGCGTGAACGCCAAGGGGATCTTTGGGAGTGGGTAAGAACATTTCTTATTCCCGTCGCAACCGATACTCCTTGTTTTACGTAAATAGCTGTATGTATGTATGCTCCGAATTGTAATGTTATCGTAGATTGGGTGAAAATGTATTGGTAACACATTTTTCCAATGCTTAACAGTAGCTCAAACGAACAAAACGATCTGTAAGTTTTTAAGTTTTTGACTCCGTAACCGTCTGTTGTATTCTGAGGTCATGAAGCTACTAGACCTTAGTGCTGTTAAGAAATCTGAAACTGTATTTACCTTATCACAATTTATAAAGATGACGCGTGTGTGTCATCCTTTCAGAGTAGGATATAAGTGGACAACATTCCTGTATGAAAATCGTGATGTGTGGAATGCACCTACATTTTTGTAAATGTTCCAGATTATATTACGGTTGAACAGCCGTATTAAGGAGGTTGATTGGTACGGTTTACACAGAGCACTTGGCTTCAGCAAATGAAGAATCAACATTCATAACATATTTATACACAAGTTGGGAATAAAATAGTTGTATGCCCGTTAATAGAGAATATAGTGGCACTTGAAAAAGTGATCATCAAACAATCAATTGAATGAGCCTTGATGGCTCATTGGTTAGGGGATCTAATTGAACTGTCCATGATCCCATATTGAGAGTGTATTTAGAATTTTCTCCAGGTACAGTGTACTGAAACGGTTGTGCCTCGGGTGCGGCAGTTAATGGACACGGGTTCGATCTCCAGTCAGGTGTCCAGTCGTATGTCGAGACCGGCAGGTTTCCAGCATCATGAACAATAAAAAACTCAGAGCATATAATCCTGAGGCAACTATTTGCGCTAAAGAAATTGCAGAACTGTTGTTTAAATGTTCCTGTCTGGGACGTGTGCGTGTGTGTGCGTAGTTCCAATCGGGTCAGTTTGTCTCGGTGACAAAACAAAGTTCCAGGAATATGAAATTAGCTAAAATCCCTGTTGACAATACTGTGTGGGAAAAGTAACAGGTAAATGTCCACGGTACACTAAATGTTTTGTGTGTGTATGTGTGTGTGTGTGTGTATATATATATATATATATATATAATTTGTTTTGTGTTGTATAATAACCTCAGTCAGTGCTGTTGCATAAATATACCTGGCCAAAATTGAATTTTTTACTGCAGTTTATCGAGCAAGGAAACTCTGAATGACTCAGGAGTCCGTTTCCTAAGGTGAAGAGGTCGGCGACCAGCGGCCACGACTCTGCTGTCTTTTAGATATGTGTTTTCCTGAAATGTGCGTTGAAGGACCTCCTGTGCCCTTATTAAATTATCAATGGACCTTGGAACCATTTTATTCCTTACCACGTGGGATTGGTGGTACATACGTATTAGGTGTGATTCTGCCCTTCTGAGTTCTCCACCTTGGGGTGGGGTCATGGGGTTTTCGTCCCGTTACAGAGCACCAGTCAAGGAATGACCTGATTGGCTCAGTTTGAATTGCCAACGCTCATGTCATGCGCGATTGATTGATAGCCAGTTAAAGGAAGGGTTCCGCCCTACCTTCCTGCTCTGAAGAGTCAAGGTGAAACTCAATCTTTTCAATTGAACAAAGAAGCAACTATGTAAGCTACAGAATTATCTGCAGAGAGCTTACTTGTCAGCTGTACAAACATCAGAATCGGAAGGAAGATAGTTTTGTATTGCGTTACAGTTGTATGTATTGGATGAGTTTCCCCTACCCACTTAAATGACAGCACAGTGGCTCTGTAGCACTGACCCTTCAGCTGACCGATCGCCAGTCTGGGCCACCTGCAGCCTTGTTTACCATGAGCGGAGGAAGTGGCACTTCAACGGACTGACATCCGTTCCAGGGGCCGTGTTTAAAGAACACGTTTTTTTCTCCACAGGAAAGCTGCAAACTCTTTTGTTTGGCCTGGAAACGGCCCCAAGGCCATCACATTGCTTGACCTCCCCTTTAAACACAGAACTCGGGGGAGTAAACAGCCTGACGGTCCAGCGGTTCCGTGCCTAACGAAAAGCAGTACTTTTCTGCACACTCTCTCCACGCGATCCCCCTGTCGTCCTCTGCGTTAACCTGTGCGTGCGTTTTCACCTCACCTCTCACCCCCTCTCCCTTCCAGACTCCTGAAGACACCCACCAAGTCTAGGGCCACAGAGGTCGATTCCAAGCCTCCGGAGGACCAGTACCAGTACAAGCTTAACTACCCCAGCATGGGACGGTGCATCATTATCAACAACAAGAACTTTGCTAAAAGCACCGGTACCGATCCGTTCCTAGTTCCGTAGTGATGTAATGGTCTCCCTTTGGCTATTGGTTCCCTGTTTACAATGAAGGGAAAGTACGGACTGTGGGCGTGTTTTTGCTTCTTTGCCCCCACATAACATGACCACCCCACCCCCCCCCGACAGGAATGAACATGCGCAGTGGTACAGATGTGGACGCAAAGAACGTGTTTGAAGCTTTTTCAGACCTGGGTTACCAACCGCGGGTTTACACTGACCAGACGGTCAACCAGATCCATCAGGTGTTAGCCGCAGGTAAGTGAGGATCGTGCCATCGTGGTCTGTTTCCCTTTCCGACTCTCCACTAAGTTGCCTTCACCTTAATGGAGGTGTGTTGATAAAAAGCAGCATAGATTCTCCTGTGGCTATTTGAAGGAGTTAGCGTTAGCCACGGAGCTATAGTCCCTAAATAATCGAGTTCTTCTCCAAGCATTAATTCCCTCAACTATACTATACTAGAATATTTACTTCCTATACTCTGTGACGCCCCCGCCCCGTGCGCTCACAGAAGGAGCTAAAACTCTAAAAGAATCCCGTCCCGAGTGAGGTAACGGAATTGCCGTTTGCGTGTGGGGAGGTGCCCCCGTCCCAAGGGCGACGGGCACACGAGGGGCTTGGGCGGGACACCGCTCACGGGCCATCTCCGTCTTTCAGCCGCCAAGGAGGACCACAGCAATTCGGCGTCCCTGGTGTGCGTGCTGCTCAGCCACGGGGACGAGGGCCTGTTTTTCGGCACCGACGGGCCCGTGGAGCTCAAGAAACTCACCGGCTACTTCCGGGGGGACAGCTGCGCCTCGCTGGTGGGAAAGCCCAAACTCTTCTTCATTCAGGTACTGGCCGTCCCACTCGCGTCCTGACGTATGTATGTGGGTTCACGAGAAACCTGTTCAATTGTTAGTCGTTTTAGAAGCTTAAGTTTGTTTTGTTTTTTCAGGTTAAAAATGCCCATGTACGCGTAAAGCATGTAACATTCACCCTCCCGCTTTCCAGAGCTGTGCTCTGCAGAAACAGATGATTTCAAGTGTGTTTAAACAGCTAGTAAGTTTTACCTTAAAGGTTTGCCTAAGTAGACCCACCTCTTTAAGTCCTGTAGACCGTTTCCCCGTTGGAGGAACGTCCCCACTGGTCGGCTCCTGTGCGATGGCAGTTTTGGGGTCTTTGAAAACTCGGGCTGCAGAATCACGTGACTTTTCTGGCGAATAGGCGTGCCGGGGGACGGACCTGGACGGGGGCATCGAGGCGGACAGCGTTTCGGACGGATCACCCCAGCGGATTCCGGTGGAGGCGGACTTCCTGTATGCCTACTCCACTGCTCCAGGTACGCGCCCAACGCCAGGGGGCAATCGGCCAATCAGGCGTAAAATGAGCGGCTGCCTGAAGATTAGTGGCGTGACTTACCTAGTAGCTGTTGGTCAGGATTCCTTTCAACAAGCCTCTTCGCTGTCACGATCATACCAATTACAGCATGTTGTATGAATCATTCAAATGAAATGTGTATAGCATAGGCTATTGTTATCTGACCCCAAAGGGGGGCACCTTTCTGTGTTGCACTCTGGGTTTCTGTGCAGCTGTACGGACCGTAAAAGAAGGGTCCTTTGGTGGTACGAACACAAGCGCAGCTCTGTACTATCGCCGTCTGCTCTGCCTCTCAGGTTACTACTCCTGGAGAAACACCCAGTGCGGCTCATGGTTTATCCAGTCACTCTGCGACATGCTGAAGAAGCACGGCAAAAAACTGGAGCTCATGCAGATAATGACGCGCGTCAACCACAAGGTGGCGCTGGAATTTGAGTCCTCGTCCAACCTCCCCGGGTTCGATTGCAAGAAGCAGATTCCCTGCATTGTTTCTATGCTAACCAAAGAGATGTACTTTTTACCCTAAAGGCCCTGCCCTCCCCCTCTATTTTGATGGAGAGACTAGTTTTATTTCATTTGCATGCTTATGTGTTGGTGTCGTTTATTGGTGAAGTCTATTAGTGTTTAGAGTTTTAATTTCCCTCCATTACGGATGGACCAGTACACAGTGCAGTGACGTAATTGCCTTTCTACACAGTTAAAGGTCGAGACACCTTCCGTTAAACATGGCACTCTTATCTGCTCAGGTGCACTGCAGAGGAGCCTTGTATTTCCGACCACTGTTAGCGATAGCCAGGCCACTCAAGGGAGATTCCGAGAGCGTTTGCAGAAGGTGAAAGTGTGCCGTCATGCAGAGAACCAAAGTAGGGGATGTTTGCGAAGACGTGCTTGGGCCCTCTAGGTGTTAAGTGTTGTCAGCTACAGCACAGGCCCATAGCAATACTAAAGGCTTAGAAATGTCCACTGATGAGGGTCCGTCACTTTTTATAAGATTTGTTTTTGGTAAGAAAGTCAAATGGAACCTGGGTGGGGAAATCTCCCTGAGCCCCTCAGCCATGCAATACATACGAGGGTCCAAAGGCTGTTTGGGCATCTGTTTAGAAATCCTTTTAGCCACAAGTAGCAGTTCTGTTTGGTGGGTAAGAATCTAGAAACTCTGGTCAAGTGATGCAGGGAACTGCCTTTAAAAACGGGTAAAACCACAGTGTGCCTGATACTCTGTACCCGCCCTTGCACAGCGAAACGCCGCTCTGAACCACCGGAAGCACCCGTCGGATTCTAATTAAAATTCACTAAATGAAAAGGGATGATTCGATTTAGGAAATTGATTCGATTTTTTTCTTTTTTTTTTTTTCTTTCTTTTTTTAGAGCCTGAACATCCCAAATTCTTGTGTGTGTGTATGTGTGCGATTACCCTACTTAAAGCAAGACTGTTTTATTCCCAAAAAAAACAGCCTTGTGTAGCAGCATTAAAATTTTCCAGGACAAACTCATGAGTTTGTTCATCAGACATACGCTACCTTGATTTGTTCTATGTTACGACCACATTCATTCCGTTGCATTTAACGGTGATGGCCGGAGGAACATATTTCTGAAAATCACTGAATGGTCGGAGGTCTGCAGCCAGTTCTGCATTGGGTTTTCCCTCAAGTAAAAAAAAAAACTAAAACTGTTCTTTTGTTGGAATGTGCTTTTTAATTTGGGAGACAATTTTCAGGGATAAGTGTATTTTTTTATAAATATTTCATAAATTTGATACAGTAATGGTTTTTTTTTTTTTTTTTTGTATCTGTGTCTGAATAAACCTCTCCGTTTTCATACCAGCGTAAAAAAAGCATTGATCACGTTGGCGTAGCAACTGAAACACTGTAGCAGGAGATATAAGTGTGTCCAAGACTGTGAGCTCGATGAATAAATTGTCATTCCTTGGAGAAAGAATGTGTGAACTTGAGTCCTGAGAGCGTTTTTGAACGGAAAGTCTTCAGATTTTTTCAGAATTTGCATGTTATACTGTTCAAGAACCAATTGTTACCTTTTCTGTGGCAGCAGTCATTCTAGTAGACCTGTAGCTTTTTCACTCAGACATCTTGTTCTGACCTAAAAGTTCCACTAACACCATTTCTGAATTAAATCAAAAAGGTAAATGTGCTCCAACAATTACGTTGTCCACAGCTTTTTAAAAACCAAAACTGATATTAACTGGAGCAGTTTAAGAAGTAATGCAACGTAGTTCACACCTGCAGCTTATCAAGTTCAGCTCCACAAGCCTGTTTTAGACAGATAAGCAAAGTCACAAGGTCAGTTTGTTAATAGTTCACCAGGTAGTTATAAAGGCCAAGGCAGATTATATTTGCTGTGAAATATCTCAAAGCCTCCCCCAATAAGTTAAGTTTTCTAAAAAAAGACTTCTCGCGTCAGGCATCTCAGTTCTTCAGGAACTTCAGTAGAAGTATCAAAAATACCCTGCCCCCAACACGTCTTGTGTCAAAGTGTTTTTAAGATGTCAGATAAGAGTGCAGTGTTTGTTTCAAGTGTTCAAGGAAATTCCCGAGATTCAAATAGTCATTAATTTTGGTAAATTCCTAATCTTCAACAATCAAAATTTCTCAGGTGAGTTTGAAAAAGCTTGTAGTTAATTTTTGAGTGTTGCCTGGGTGATAACAAGTCAGTTTGTCTTGGTTCAGTCATAAATGTTATGATTTAATGACAAGGCCATTAAAAGGGTGAAAGTGATTTGGGCAGAGGGATTTCTTGGTGAGTAGCTGAAACAGGGGTGTGGGGGTGCTCTTGTCTGCCCACACAGAACCCCCAGTACCAGTGAGCACCTGGATGGTGTCTCCTTTAAGAACGTCTCTCCCTGAAGGCGGGGCACAGGATAAGAATAACCCGAGACTCGCCTTCCAGGAGCTTGGCTCTGACCTGCAGAGGGGGGATGCAGCACTGTTAAAACAGTCAGAGGTTCCTGTGGTGCAATCCGGCTGTGGGCACTTCACGGGGGACAGGACACGGGGAACACCAAGGCAGCCCCCACCCCATCCACACTGGCTCATGTTAAAACCTGGTTAATCCTCATTCTCCTCTGACAAGCTGACCAGCTTGGTGTGGGCGGCACCGCGGAACCAGGGATGTCATCTCCAGGACAGAGAGAGGCATCTCGAACACAACCCTGACGTACACAACTAGGTTTTGCTCTTTCCTGGATATGTGGTATGCCATAAAGAATAAACGGGCAGCAAAACAGGAAGTATGCAAATGCAGATTTTAAATGACAGGGAAGCTAAGATGTAAAAAGAAAAGAAAAAACGTACTGGAAAAAACTTCCCCAGCTGCAACAGTGAAATCCCACAGAAACCAGCAGCTGCGTGGGCTCTTTGTACCGCACAGCAAACGGGCAGCTGCGCCGCGTGAAAGGGACATGCACGCGCACTGGGCGGCAGAGCCAATGGGGTTGGAGTACAACCGAGACCAAAGCGACTGGGCTTGCTTTGTGTGCGCGCCACTGTGCCACGGAGAAATCCGCCAACTTAGCGCGACCAGCACCGGTGCCTTGAAATAACCACGACACTGATTTAAGTCAACTAGCAGGTGGTGCTGTAGTTTGAAGAAAAAAAATTCACACATAAAAAGTCCTTTACAAAACCTGCAAGTCCTTTTTTTCATAGCAACGGTTGTTTGATATTAATCGCCCAATGTTTTCCAACCAATGCGCCACATTTGCGTGGATCAGAAACGTCGTTTTGTCCAAACGGACTGGAGTTCTTAAGTAAAATAATTCAAATGAAGCCTTCCGAGTGAAATGTTCAGACTGGTCGGCGCTCTGTGCCACGATAGACTTAGTCAAAGTGGTCGCGGTTGTTCAGATGTATTTTAGATTGCGATTAAATACAATGATCCCATTTGTGCCCAAACGCGTTTATATGTGTCGTCGTTGCGAGGAGCTGCAAACAGGTGGCACTGTTCACAAAACAACCCGCCGCCTGTATTCCTTAGGCAAGCTGGAAGTCTATTAGGGAAAGGAGGCTGCGTTGAACAACATTTGCCTACTTCGATGCTGTGTGTATACTAATACCTAAACTGTCTACACTAAAATTGAGGGGGGGGGGGGGTCATAACCGCCTCCACGATATCCCCCCAGGACTAGCGACACAATGGAGCTTTCTTTTATAGCCATTAGAATGATCGATTGCAGCTAAACTAAGCCTACAATTAACACGTATCCACACTATTTCTCAAATTCTGAGAGCCGCATACTGTTTTAAAGAGACATATTCTCAGGTCCGTTTTCGTACAAATAGCTACTAAAATAGTTTAAACGATACACATAATAAACGTCGCACACATTCCAAATAAGGCAAATAAACACGTTGTTATTACATGGCAGTTAACTGAATACAGCGTCCGCCCGAATCTGTTTTGCATGCGGGTTCTTACTGAAACTGACAGATGGCTTAGAGGCTAATAGCAACGCAATAAAATA
>JAOYSI010005105.1:7246-20272 GCA_025775065.1 Hiodon alosoides
CAGCAAGCGACTGACCTTCTACAGCACACGACTGAGCTTCTACTGCACACGACTGAGCTTCTACTGCACACGACTGAGCTTCTACTGCACACGACTGAGCTTCTACTGTACACGACTGAGCTTCTACAGCAAGCGACTGAGCTTCTACAGCACACGACTGAGCTTCTACTGCACACGACTGACCTTCTACAGCACGCGACTGAGCTTCTACAGCACACGACTGAGCTTCTAAAGCACGCGACTGAGCTTCTAAAGCACGCGACTGAGCTTCTACTGCACGCGACTAAGCTTCTACTGCACACGACTGACCTTCCACTGCACACGACTGAGCTTCTACTGCACACGACTGACCTTATACTGCACACGACTGAGCTTCTAAGGCACACAAGTGGCCACTGAGGCCCAGAGTTGTAAGTGATCGCTTTCTCTCATCTTGATCTTGGCTGGGGCTTGCGGAAGAAAAGCTAGGTGTTTGTTTTGCATCCTTGACGGTCTGCAGAGAGATTCAGGAAGAAACAGTGGCCCCACTGCCTCATGCTTTGCCGTTCGCACGGACATGCCCCCCTCCCCCCCTCCCAAACAGTCATAATATCCTTTAACCCATCGCTTAAAAAAACAGATAATCTTGGATCAGTTCTCTGGATTTCAGTTTTGTCACTTCAGCAACAGTACCAAGAGCAATAAGGAATGTGGTAAAAACCCCAAGGAGATCCCCGATGCAGTTCAGATGCTTGTGTTCTGCTTGTGTGTATGCCTTTATCAATCTTCAGAGGAAACAGGAGCCAGACACGTTGCGTGAAAGGGCTGCGTGGACTGACAATGGTCCATAGCCTGTGGGAGGAAAAAAAGACCAGAAAACACTCCGGTATGGTCTCTGTGACCGTATCAGTGAGAAGAAAAGTGTAGGAACGAGGAGACTCATTTGCCATTTTCATGGCAAAACCCCTTTCTATCAGGTGTCTTTAGTATGAGTGTTTTTTGGATTGTGGATTGCACTCTCCCGATGTTAATAATTAGAGGGACAATTACACAAAATTGTGTGTGCATGCGTGTGTTTGTGCCCTAGGGACGTGGAGCCCGGCGTGGTGTACACGTACAGCGTGGTGACTGTGTCCGGGGGGCTCGAGAGTGAGCCGTCGCCGGCACTCTCTCACCAGCTCGGTGCTCCCTACTGCGGAGATGGAGTGATTCAGAGGTGAGTGTTACTATGTTGAGACCTTTGGATCCGTCACCAAGACCGACACTGCTGCATGTCACTCCTGGTTACATTTCATTCAGATAGAGTGCTGTAGATGGAGAATTAGTGCTGTAGATGGAGAATTAGTGCTGTAGATTTGGTTCAGTTTCATTTAAACTAGTGAGTGCTGGCTTTTCTGTCTGTCACGAAACTTGTGCAGGGTTGGAAGTAGGAGTGTGTGGCTGGCATCCGCTGAGCGTTTCAACCGCTGTGCAAATGAGCATGAGCGTACTGTTTCAGGTTCCTCGGTGAAGAGTGTGACGACCTGAACCATGTGAACGGGGATGGCTGCTCCAGCCAGTGCAGGAAGGAGCCCCTTTTCAACTGTGTTGGTAGGTCCAACAAATTAGCTTTATTAGGCATGACACATTAGCTTCCCTGCACATTAAACTCACGCCATTCTGTGATATTACGCAGATCAATCTCGTCTCATTAAGCACTGCATGCTTTCTCCCTTTAGAATGGTTTGCCTAGTGACCCACTAATCACAAACAATTTAACATAACATACAGGTGAGACTTTTCACTATGATTGTGTAGATGTAAAGTGTATAAGAAGATGTTAGGAAACCAGAGATCTTTCCTGCTTTATAAAAGAAGCTGGGTGTGCTTACACACTTATACACACACACACACACACACACACACACACACTCCAGACACTATTTTGCAGGGGAACCAGACGCTATAATGAACAGACCTTCTGTCTGGTTGACACAATCTACTGGAAGCCGTTGACAGAGAGCAACAGACGAGGATTTTTCTCACTGCAACGGTGACAGTCAGCACCATACCAACACTTTGTTAAGAGAGTGCCTAAGCTCAGGTCATCTCAGTCTGCCTTTCGGTGGGCCTGGGGTGGAGGGTGGGAAAAAAATCCCACATGGCCCTGTGTCTGTAGCCACTTAACGAGGACGGGAATTCTGGGGCGGGCCGGAGGAATGGGCGCTGAGTGCTACCACCTTCCCTATTCCCAGAATTGTCCCTAAAATGGATAGTGCACGCACACTGGACCAAGCTCCCACCCAGCTCCAAGAAACACGTCTGGAAAAGCCGTCCTGGTTTACCTCCGCTCCTCTAAACAAAGCAGATAGGTCATAATCGGTCCAGTTCATTGGGTGCAGTTACTTTCATAAATTAAGTCCAGCTGTTTCCTGTCGGAAGAAACAAAACTGAAATTTTATTTATTCATCCAATTTTTGTCACTCTAGATGAAAAGGAAAACATGATCGGATAGAAGCCAGATTGTTTCAAAACCTTGACCTTGTACTGAGGGCAGACTTGTTTATTCTTGATCTTCTCCTACTAAGCAGGTTTAAAGTCTACAGACATATGGGTCATACAAGCCATTGGTATCCCATTGCAATGAATGGCAGTACATTCCCGCAAGACAGTTTATTGCTAAATTGCAAGTTTTGTCTGTCTGTCTAATCTTGCATTTCTAATTGATATTTTCATTCTAAAACGGACATCTGTATCAAACACACGTTTTAATGTTGCGACTAAAAAGTACCTTGATGTTAAATTTATGGTTGATAAATTTGAGCGATAGAGAGAGACGTTAGCAATTAGAAGACCCTTCCCTTCATAAATTATGCACTTTAACACATACAGGGTCAATTTATACAAGCTGGATATGCGGGATGTACTGTAACCCTGGCTGGGTATTGAAACAGAGCTCAGTGAACATCCAGTGTAGTGTCTGGGGTCTGTTTTATTACTTCCCAAGCCCCACTGGAGACGACCCCAGCAACAACCCTGCTCCTGTTTTTTACTGCGTTTTTCTCACATGTCTCTATGAGGCGACATTGATGTAATGGTTAAAGTATTAAACTTGTAACCAAAAATTTGCCTGTAAAAATCAGGGTATTTATTTTGTTCCCTTGAGGAAGACGTAGTATTCACCCTCTCCCAGCGACATCCCTCTTTGTAATTCAAAAACCTTTCTTAGTTCAAAGCACAGCCAGTGTAGGCTTTTTCTGACTTCGACACGGCTGGCAGTTACCGTTAGTCGAGTAACAGTGGAGTACAGCCGCGGTGGAGTAAGAAGCATGCCATAGTCAAGCCATTGTGAAAACGGGGGATGGCAATTAAGGACCTAGCCAAGTGTCACTCTTGCCAGCAAAAAGTGGTTGCAGTGGGCTATTGAAGTGCTGACGGGAGGACCAGGATATGGGACGAACCCATGGATCCATCCTGCGATGGTGTGGGTGTGTTTTTGTGGCACGCATTGGGGTCCCTTATTATGGGTGGAGGAATGTTGGAATGCCTCCAGATATCTGAACATCGTTGACGATCAGGTGCCTACCTTCATGGCAGCAGTATATCCATACGTGAATGGGTTTCTTCCAGCAGGATGTTTTTACTGGACAGGGGTAATGATGTGAGATAATGTTAGTGAATTCATCTTATTGACCTCCCCAGTTACCAGACCTCACTCAGATCAAGCATCTGTGGGATGAGATGGAGCAAGATATTAGGAGTATAATTTGCGACAACTATGGGGCTCTATGGAGTCAACATTCCCCGACAAATTCAACCTTTTCTGAGGGCTAAAAGGATACGCATTAAACTCGAGTTAGCTTTATTTTAATAATAATAACTTTTTAAGCATATTTTAATGCATCATTTTGGTGAAGTTGAAAAGACCATGTTTGGTTTTTTTCAAAACCCAAACATTTATTTGTTTTTACATTTTAACATCATCCTGGCTGTTTCCAGCTGGGCACATGTGTCTTATTACTTACCGTTCCTGTTTGTTGTTCCCTCATTGACTGGAGTAAGTTTGTTTGCTTGTCAGTCTGTTAAATAAACTTTTCACCTCGTCAGAGTTTCTGCATCAGCCTGGAGCTTCCTCACCTTAGACCTTTAGTGCAGATTAAACAGACATTAAGGGAAAGCAGGAAAAAGACAGGACTGCTTCTTCTGAGGCATCTCTCCTCGGCCCGACTAACTGTCCTCCCCGTCTCCTCCCGCAGGCGAGCCCAGCGCATGCTACTTTTACGATGGGGACGGTGTGTGCGAGGACTTTGAGCAGGAGACCAGCGTGCGGGACTGCGGCCTCTACACTCCCAGCGGCTTCCTGGACCAGTGGGCCACGAAGGTAGAGGCTTCCCATGAGGAGCGCCTGCACTGTCCTGCTGAAGTGGCCGTAGGGTACCCTGCTGTGACCAAGGTGAGGCTCCGAAACCAGCACAAATCTTCCCACGAGGTGCTGGGTAACTGATGGTGTATTGTAAAGACCGAACCTCACTTGGCTAGACTTCCAGGAGGAGGAGAAGTTTGGTGTCAAACCACAGTGGACCATACTAAAATTGGACAGACAGCATTCCACATTCTTGGTGAATGGGAAAAAGAGTCAGAAAGTGTTATAGGGTTCTCAAAGTTCTGGAGACATTTTGAATTATAAGTCCAGTTGTTCTCAAGCCATTAATTTCATTCATTGCTGTGAGGAGCTCAGCTCTTTATGATCGATGAAAACAATGTTGTTAGTCATGGTGAACTCAAGTTTAAACTTTTTGCATATCTCGGTTATTCCTGACAAAATACTTAAAAATATTTTTCCAAGACACAGTAAGCAAAAGCACAGCAACAAAAACAGCAATAAGTAACTTTAGTTATCCAAATTCATTTTGATTTTTTTGGCAATATCTGACCTCTGATGGGTGAATGATGCATTCCCTCATCATTCCAGAGAATCCCCAAAAAGTAGAGAGAGGTGGAAATGTTACAATACAAGGATACAGAAATACTTTTTCTTCTGGCTGTTGTTTTGCAAGAGTTATGTCAGATAGCACTTATTTCATGTGAGGTCGACCAGCTGGAAAAACAAGGGTAGAATTGTAAATCAGCTGCCAGTCAGAGGACATTGATAGAAGAGAACCCCTGAGACCCACTTTGTGTGTCAGGTTCCTGAGATACATGGGCTTCTGGGAATTCATTTCAGGGGGGACTTAGAATAATGGCTGTTGTTGACGTGGGAGGCACAGCGTTACACATCAGATGGTGGATGATATTGCGCGACTGCAATCTTTAACAGCGCTTACAGACTACGGAGATGTTCTTTGAAGGGTCTGCTTGATCCTTGGTCCTTCGTTCATACTGATCACACTTGTCATATTTATTTTACGAAGGGTGCTTTTTGTTGAATGGTAGAAGCAAACTCCCATAAAGATCGAAACTCTGCTCGACAACCTGAGCAAGGTTCTTTGTGCAGTTTTTTTGCATACCCGTCCCATGTGGGTTAATGCAGAGTTTCTCACCCGGTCACATGGTAGATAAAAAAGGTTATCTTTTGGAGATGTGATTTAAAACCTTTCAGTCACTTACATCTTTAAAAACTATCACACACTCTAAGCCACCAGCTATTGCCATTTATATTATTTAGTGTTTATAGTTGATAAAAGATTATTGTTTGCAGTTTTTCTTGTAAATACTTAGAGAGTTTGAAAACTTTTGGTGTCTTTTCTTTGTGTTACAATGAACTGTGTTTTTGTGGACTGTCTAAGTGTGTGTTTTATTTTTATTTTAATGCATTATAAAAACAAATTAAATACACCAAAATGCATTTAGCAACAAGAAATACCAAATTGAGATCAAAAGAAATAACTCAAGCTAAATAATTCATAAGGCTAGGCCAGACATCTGCTTGAGTGTTCCTCAGATAAAAAAAAATGCAATAGTTTGATTACTTAACTTCTCGATTATTCTTGAAAGCAACCTAGACTTGAACTTCTAGCCCGTACTTTATTTTTTTAGCAAATATGCATAGCATTGTGCCATTACCAATTTTATGTCGTTGTTTCAGACAAAATGTCCAGAGGAAAACATGTTTTAAAGCAAAACTAAAGCAAAGAAATCTGTTATTGCCGTTATTGTTAATATAGGTACTGTGTCTTTTGTTTCAACAGATTCCATCAATGTATATTGCTTTTCCGATAAAAAGTCTCTGCTACTATTGGTGGGGGTTTAATGCAATATAACAGCATTACTTGTGGCTAAACTTATGAAAAGTAGTAGACGTAAACCTTGTGCGTAGATATCCATGGACATTCACATGGACCATGTTTTATCCTATAAGCTTTTTGCCCTAGTTTGGATACTCGACTTTACTAATCTGCGACCTCAGACACATCTATGTTCATGCTTGTCTAGGTTGGGGACATTACAGGTTTTGACACCCAAGTAACAATGTTTAGGTGAATTCTGTGCAGTTTTGTTCAATTATGGCTATTTATTATTCTTGTTGTTTAGTTTCCAGAATACGAAGAAAGAAAAATGTTTAAAGCACATGATGTGTGGCCATGTCAGAGAAGTGCAGAAGAAAAAGGAGAAAGGACAGATTTTTTGTTTAGTTAGTATTAGTTCCCCTAATCCTATCAAATTAGTTTATGGTAATTCCCTACACTTGACCACAGGAGCTAAAAACTGACATCTGATCGCAATCCTTAGATTCTGTATTGTATCTGCAGTGGAGACACAGAGACACTTTAGTATCCACGAGGACTTAGAGATGGATGCCTAGCCTGTTACCTTAATTTGACAAATGAAACATAGAGGAGGGGAAAGCAAGGTTATGTTATTCATGGCAGCTGAAACCTTGGCAATACTGCAAGTCATGAATAAGAACTCTTCAGATAACAGTGCTTATTTTGGTCAATGTATAGAGCTTTTTTGGTGAAAGAAATTCAGCTTACATCTGGTTTGATTGATAGTGCAACAGGGGGATCTCCACCTAAAATATTTTGCTGCAGTTTTGTCTACAGGTCATTTTTCTCAAGTCAGTGTGCACAAGTCTCAAGGAAGTCTCAAGCCAACACGGTATGCTAAAATATGCTAAATAGTAGATGCATTATAAAGTTGACAATTTACAATGACATATTTTTTATTACGGTAATCTACTGCATAACTTTGATGTAAAACTACTGTGCTTTGTTTGGGAATGTTCCCTAACATCAACTTCTAACTGGCTTCTAGTTAGATGACCAGACACAAGCTAATCGCATGTGTGACCAAAACTCAATGTAGAGCCCCAAAGAGCTCTGCTAAATAAATAAACTGTGAACCGCATGTCTCTGCATTCGCTAGAGAAGAATGGCGGAACAAATGCCTAACATTTCCACAGAAACGTTCTCCGTCATCTTCATTTTGCCTCGTGTTTTGTATTTTCTGGAGAAAACTCTCTCTCACTTTCTATTTCTGAAACCAGTCTTGGCCATCCCTAATCTACAGGGTTCCGATATCGGCTTCAGATCCTCAAAACCTGATAGAAAACTAAGAGCGAGCGTGTACAAATGCAAACCAAGGAGCCAATGAGCTCAGTACAGACTGAAGATCCTGATAACCCGACAGAGCACTAAGATCCCATTCTCCTCTTACACGCGTTCTGTCTATCTGTCTCCCCACCTCCTCGCTCTCACTTTCTATCTCTCTCTCTCTCTCTCTCGCACGCGCGCTCGCCAAGACGGAACACAAAATGCAGAAGCATTCTGCCTGCAGGCAAAAGCTGGAGTCGGGTGAGGGATTACATAACACAGAATGAAATATGTACTGGTGGAACAGAAAGCATGCATGTGGCCACTACGCGTAACAGCCGGGCTGCTCGCGGTCCCCCGTCCTGAATTCCATCGCCCATCGCCCACGGCCCAGCCAAGGGGGACATTCCACCCGTCAATCAATCGTATAGAATAGCCCGCAGTGCAGTTTTGGACTTTTATAGTGCAGGGGATTAACACATTTTTTTCTGGCCGAATTTGAGCAGAAATGATTAATGCTCATATAGGCCATACCCAGACTTTCATGGCAAGAATTATTTAATGAGAAGAATAACTTAAAATAACGTAAATTTGAACAGCTCAGTCTATCATCTTTTTATTTTGAACTTGTTGAGCTAATTAATCTGTAAGCTAAGTAACAGGCCTCGTAATATCAGCAGGACAGGGTAATGATTTCACCAGAGAAATCTAGTGTTAAGCCAATCCTACTGGGTAAAGCAATAACATTAGCACATGAGGGGGTGGAAGGGGCCGTCAGTACACAAAGTTGTATTTCCCCGGCAATTTCTGATGCAACAACCTACCTCAGAGATACGCACCATTAATTTTGTGGCTATGGCCAGCAGGGTTAGATTGCATGCCTCACACCCGTTGCAAATAATCGCAAGCACGTTATGCACAAGCCAATTCACCTAAAAATCGTTGGACTGTGGGAAAACTTGCAAACTCTACGTAAACAGTGACCCATACCAGAGTCAAACCGAGGATCCTGTGGCACCAATGCAAACCGCTAAGCCTCTGTGCCACCAAGTGTATGTATTGTAACTGAAAAATACTCAAAAAAAAATACTGCAACAGTGAGAGAACTTTTACAGTCATGACTTTACACTCCTGTTGTTATTATTTAGTTGCTTGGGCTTACCCAATACTAGTGACATGTAAATCGTGGTTTAAGAGGCTTTGTCTTTGAAAAAAAAAAAAGAGAGAGCCTGTTTACACAATTTCTGATAATACCAATCATAACTTGTTATTGTTATTGTTATTGTTATTATTATTATTATAAACAGATATGGTAATTAAAAATCCCACAACACTTTTTAATAAAGAGTGGAGTCCAAGTTCTTCATCTTGCTCTCTTAATCATCTCATTCAGTCAATTTAGCCACTTCAGTTGGCTTATTAAAACTTTCCTAGCTGCAGATACTAAATGAGCTGTGAGCTTTCTGCCACAGAATGGGTGATTTGCTTCTGCTAGGTAATTGCGACACATTTGTAATGGATGGGATGTATCACCTTCTCCCTGTAAGTGGCTCTTTGAGATCCTCGGTTGAATTGCACTGTATGACGTTCAAGTCATGGCTACCGTTTAGTGTGGTAAACTGCAAAAGAATACCTAGTCTTTTGTTTGCTATTGGTCTGTTAGAGACCTCGTTTAGCTTCCACAGGCCACCTGGCATAACTGATGAATTGTCTGAAACGTTCCATCTACATCTCGCTGCATCTTTGACTAGGCATTACAGGGTGATATGAAGTTGGGAATCTCCTGGGTCTTGAGATACAGCAAATAAAATAAACTTTGGGACAGTACTGGATTGAACTGCACGGGAGTGGGCAGTGTTGAATATGTACAAACAAGCAGACAGTACTGGGCAAAGATGTCTCTTAGTACAGAATTATTTTTAATGCATTGCCTTATCTCATAATCATTTAAAAATCCAATTATGGTAAAGGATTTCTTCAGTTGAGTTTTTAGATCAAACCCCAAAAAAACCTGGCCGGCACTCCAAATTAAGACTTCTCACGCTTTAAAAGCATCTGCTTGTAGAGGCCAGGGAGGGAGAGAGAGAGGTGTAGGAGGTGCAGGAGACCAGGACCCCCCCGGCTACCTTGAACCTTAGACCAGTCTGCCTGGCAATCTACCCTGTTTACTTTACTTGTAAAGTGGCACTTTACAAAAACAGAATGAGTGCCTATAGACAGATGTTTGCCAGTGCTCACTGCTTCTCTAATGGTGCTCTTCCAGATGGTATAAATTACGTCTCAATTACGCTACCCCTTTTGAGAAGTATGTGTTTTGGGCTGTTTGTTTGCAGTTTACTTGAAAACCATTACAAAACCTACATGCTGAGGCTAATTTAGAGGTGTCAGGGTTGTAGGTGTGTGTGTGTGTGTGTGTGTGTGTGTGTGTGTGTTGGGGGGGGCTGGGGTTGTGTTTTTAGCGTTAGAAACTGGTGCTTCTTTCATCACCCTGCTGCAGCGTAAGTGAAAAATTGCTCCAGTGACAGTCTACTGTAGGAAGTCTGCAATCACGCGCACGTGACGGTTCAGCTTGCTACCAACTTAATAAACAACTGAGGATTGAACTGCGGTCATGTGGTTCGCCGACCTCCCTTGCTTGCAAGAATAATGTTCCTTCCTTTTGATTGCGTTTATTCTGAAAAAATCTCCTCAGTTGATGACAGACTATTTTCATGAACACCAAGTTCACTGAAAAATCCCTAGGTTTCCGAGCTTCCAGAACTTGTGACAAAATATTCAGAGGTATCAGGCAGAGCAAGACAATGGGATTGTTGTAAAAACACTTGAATAACTCATACCAAGCAAAATTAATAAAAATAAGAGTATATTACACTTTCGTTTGGTTTGGATAAATGAACTTTTTAAGAGCCAATGTGTAAATCAGTACAGGATCCATTTAACACTGACACAGTACTGTGCAGAGTTTAAGCAAAAATGCAGTAAATCCAAATTTCCAGAGCAGCATGTGTATATATATATATATATATATATATATATATATATATACACACACATACATACATATAATCATAACGTTTCTGCTGCCAACTACCCTGTAAAACATTTTTCATATTCGTTAAATTAATTTGATCAACAGTAGTGTTTTAACCAGCCCACTAGGTAAATTCAGACCTTGGTGACCCAGCCAAAGTAAATGAAGAAAACTGTGGCGTGACAGCTACTGGAAAGAGTTTTCCAATCAGTGTAATATATCTTCAGTCGGACTATCAGTTTATGAAAAAAGGCCTGCGATTGTATATTCACACGTTATTGAACGTTTTACGCACCAAATCACATTCAGTCTGTAATTACACAGAAGAAAACGTAACGTTTAACAGACTTTTTTGTGTCTCTGCGTGGCCCCCCCACCCCCCTTTATCGTTCTTCATACTTTTGGCTTGTGGTTTTTGAAGACTTATTTTACGTCATTTGTTTTATTGGTTTATTTTCCCCCCTGTGGTGCTTAGGTTAAAGTTAGCTTGGCCATTCTGTTGTGATTTGGACTGATGTAACGATTCTGCAATGCGGGCTTGGAAGACTGTTCTTCTGTCTGCTTCTGAGGGGCTTAATTCCAGCACCATGGGGTCAGAAGGTTTCTTCTTCTTGATTGCCAGATTAGTGCAGTTAGTGCTTAATGAATTAGAAAGAGGTTAATTCCTGCCGTCGTGAAGAAGAAGGCAGAGTGGTAGGGCCAGGTGTGAAGCTTGGTAAATCACTTCCTTTGTGGACAGGAGTACACTTAACTCCATTAAGCTCCATTGGGTTTTCGTCAGAAGGGGACATCTGTTTAACATTTTTTATGGCATCTCTGTTGGCTATATGAAAATGATGCCATTTTCTACATAATGTGGGGGAAACTTTATGGTACGGCAGGCATATTTCTCCCACTGGAATGCGGTTTTGGCTGGAAAATTTGGTTCAATAAGCCAGAGACCAAATCAATTAGCATCAGTGCCGGAGAATGAAATCTTTTAAATTGGTGACTGACATCTCACCTTCACCACTCAACCCAGATGCTTGTGAGCCGTTACAGTAAATATAACACACAAAAGATTACTGAGAATTTTTCCATCTACTACCCTCTGAAAGGTGCTGAGTCACAGGTGTCCAGTTTCTGGGAACTTTGGAAAACAGGTGTCCTTGTATCTCCTGCAATGGTTCACCGACTCTGAAAACCTTTTGTGTGCAGGAAGTTCATCCCACTCACTCCGCCCAAACTCTTGTACAAGAAAAAACAGCATGATGATTGCATAAAATTGCGACTTTTGATTGAAACCTAAATATGCTTTGGAATATAAACCCAAACAGACGGCGACAGACTGAAGCATTTTTCTTAAACAATTTTAGATATAGGTGGCTTCTGTTAAGAAGCAATACTGAGTAAAAAAAGAGATCAGATTCTAGTTATTTTTTAAGGGAGGATCAGATCTTTTTTTTCCAGTTTAATACCATGCTTTAGCTAGTTACTCTGTCCTGGCATATATAACATATATACACATAGCACTATGTTTTCTGCAGCAACCTCCTGATATAATTACATAATTAAGTTTATTATTACATTAAAATACATTTTGAAAAAAAGCACTATGTCACAGTGTAGTCGTGGCAATGATTACAATTTATTAATGATTACAATTTAGATAAACTCTCCCTCTGGAACAAAAGAAAAGAAAAGAAAATAACAGTACTGCAGCCTTCACCAGTTTTTTTTTTTTTTTTAGGTCTTTTTGCCTTGAGTCTCATCTTCAGCAAATGGAAGGGTCAGTTAGATTTAGATACGGAGATTGATTTTGCCAGTTAAGTACTTTCCAATTTTGGGGGTCTGCCTTGCAGTGTGGCTTCTGTAGTTCTGCTGGTGAAGTCATCTTAGAATGGTTGTGTCTGACGCGTCCACGTCTACTTCCTTGATAGTGTTCCTGATCTGCCAGACAGTTGTTTGTTTATTCTTTCTTAATTATGGTGAGTATTAACACGATAGCAACAACTAAACAGACGACAAGCATTATGTTCTCAGACTTCTCAGACCTCTCAGACTGCCTACCCTTGACTGCCTACTCTCTTCAGCTCAGGTGCAGAGTAAATGTCGGTAGATACAGTAATTCTCTGGTGGGCTGTGTTTTAGACAAGGGTGGCATTTTGCTGCATTTTATTGGGGTGAAGGGAGGCTCCGGGAACTGGAGACATGTAAGCAAAATGTGGAACAGAGCATCAAACCACAACCAACCATTAAGTATTTAATTCAGAAATGCAGGAAACAAAATCAAACATTACTCTCTTTGGCAATTTCCTCTTTGTTTATTTCCGCTGGAGTGATCTGAATACTTTGTTTGTCTTGTTCATGAACCGTATTTCTGCCTTTTCGCTTTGTTTGGGTCCCTCCCCAGATCCGGTTGGCGTGGATCTCTCTTTCAGATCCGGTCGTGTGGATCCCTCTTTCAGATCCGCTCTGTGTGGATCCCTCTTTCAGATCCGGTAGTGTGGATCCCTCTTTCAGATC